>CBVK0100135894.1:0-14175 GCA_900067695.1 Picea abies
TTGAGACCTCATCCTTAGATGCTTCCTCCATATGGGCTGCAAACAACTGAAATCCTTTCTTATAGCATTTCTTCAACTGTATTGCTGAAATTTCTCTGACAACAACAGCTCTGGGAATTCCTTGGACTATTTTTCAATTCCCCGCCTCATCCACGCAAGTAAATGCCTTGTTACAACAGTCCAGGAGGGCATGGTGTTGGTCCAACCAATCCATCCCAATTAAACAGTCATAAGATCCTAAAGGAAGAATATTCAATTCAACCTTCGTGCTCAATCCTTTCATGTCCACATGACAAGACTTAACCAACTCAGTGACTTTCCTCTTGGTTCCTGTAGCCAACTGCACTAACCAAGACTTTTCTTGTTTTCTTCTTGATAAATGCAAACCTTCCACCATGCTAGGATCTATATAACTATGGTTATCCCCTAAATCAATTAAAACAATAAGTGGTCGATTTTTAATCATACCTTCCACTTCAATCATGTGCGATTGAAATTCAACTTTCTTGTTGTCCAGGGTTGCAGAGATCCTTGGCATTCTATTGCCCATGTCCTCCACTGTTTCAACTTGCTGAACATTATGGACAACTCTCATTTTTCCATTTTTGTGGGGACAATCTCTGTACTTATGGTTTCCCTGACAACCCCAACATTGAATGGGCATCTACCTTGGCCTTTGTTCCCCTACGTCATCCATTCTCAGCTCTGTTGATTTTTCCCCCTGATGCTTCTAGGAAGTTGTCTAGAATATTTTTAAATATTATTGTTATAATTTTTTAAGCCTCTCCGAGGAGAAGGGTGTCATCAATGAATTGAGAATGATAGATGTCTTTGACTCCATGATCTATTTGAATGCCCAGAAGACATCCAATTCGACGTTCTGCTTCAAGTTTTTAGCTTAGAAAATTTTCCATGAGAATGAAAAAGAAGGGGGGGAGAGGGAATCCCTTCTCGAGACCCCTACTTGACTTGAAGAAGTGAGTTGGTCTACAGTTTATCATGGGCATGATCCAAGGAGATCTTATACATTCTCTAATCCAATATATGAATTCTTCTGAGAAACCATGCTTCTTGAGAACTGATAAAAGGAAGGAGTGCTTTACTCTATCAAAGGCATTTTCCATATCTAATTTTATCACCATACCAATGTCTTTGCAGCATCTACTGGAATGGATCGCCTCTTGGACTAGGATCATATTGTCAGTGATTTGCTTATTCTCCATGAAACCACCCTGATTTTATGTGATAATATTTGGAAATAGTGGCTTTAGACGAGAGACAATAATTTTAGTTAGAATTTTGCAAGCTGAATTGCACAGAGATATGGGCCGAAATCTAGAAAAAATTGAGGGATTAGTCTCTTTTGGGATAAGAGTTAGAACATTTGAGTTGGCCACAACTCCTAATTTTTTTTTTCTTAGAGTATAGTTAAGCATATTCTTTAGATCATGTTTAATAACATCCCATAAATTCTTGAGGAAGTGAACATAGAATCCATTAAGCCCTGGTACTTTGTCCTGCTCTAGACCACTTAAAGCCTGGCACATTTCCTCTTCAATGATATCTTTTGTTAAGGAGATATTTTCTTGGTCTGTAATATTATGCAGAATGTGCTCTAACAATTATGCTTCAGAGCTATCACTATCATCAAGATTATTTTGTGAGTAGATATTTTCCAAATGTTGTGTTTTAGTTGCTTCAATTTGATCAATATTCTCCAAAATTTTCCCTGAGTCAGTTTGGATTTTGGATACTTTATTTTTCCTCTTCCTTTGTTGAGATTTCTTATGAAATCAAGTGGTGTTTGAATCCCCTGCTTTTAGCCAAAGGCTGCATGATTTAATTCATTGTGTGATGGTTGACAATGCGCAGAACCATTGCCAACTCTTGAATCCCCTACTTTAATCCCCTGGCTACTATTGACAGTGCACAAAAACATTGCAAAACCACTGCCAAAGTCTGCTTTAATCTCTTGTTGACAGTTGAAAACACAAATTGAATCCCCTTCTTTTAGCAAGGATGCATGACTTCATGGGTTTCCAAGGAACATCATCAGCGACAGGGATAGTTGGTTTATTGGGACCTTCTGGAGGGAGTTGTTTAGATTGGTGGGGATGGAGTTGACACTCAACTCCAACTATCACCCTCATATATATGGATAGACCGAGATCGTCAACAAGTGGGTTGAAGGGTATTTGAGGAACTATGTGGGTGGACATTAGAGAACATGGGTCAGGTGGCTGCATTTGGGAGAGCATTGTTACAACACCACTTTCCACATGCCCATTGACATGACACCCTTTCGACCATTGTACGAGTATGATTCTCCCACTTTGATAGACTTGGTTTTTGGGGAGAGTAGAGCTCCCAAGGCCAAATATTGAATCATAGAGAGTCAAGATATTCTCAAATTGCTAAAAGAGAACCTCCAGACAACACAGAATCAACAGAAGATGAGTGCACAAAGGAACATGATAGAGCGCAACTTTGAGGTTGGGGATTTGGTTTTCTTGAGACTCCAACCTTACAAACATTCATCTTTGAAGAAGAGTGGGGTTGAGAAGCTCAAGCCCAGATTTTATGGACCTTAGAAGATCACGTGTCGGGTAGGTGAGGTTGCTTATGAGCTAGAGCTTCCAAAGGGGAGAAAGATTCATAATGTGTTCCATGTATCTTGCCTCAAAAAGGAGGCGGGACAATTCATCAACACATAAGAGGAGCTTTCCCCATTGGATGAGGAGGGATAGTTGGAGTTCATTTAGAAGGAGGTACTGGAGTTCCAAGAGTGGAAAATGAGGAGCAGGGTCATAAGAGAGTGTTTGATCAAATGGAGATGGATTCCAATAGAGGATGCTACTTGGGAGAGCGAGCAGGTGTTGCAACACCTTGGATTGGTATTGCTTGAGGACAAGCAATTTCAGGAAGGGAGGAATGTAATGTACCTTTCCAAATAGAAGCTCCAGAGAGGACGCTTAATGGTCTAAACAACCTCATTAGACTATAGACAGGGCCAAAAAGGGGTAAACAGGGTTACTAGAGGTCACTCCAGCCAGGGGTGTTATAATTTGAAAGTGACATTGAGCTAAAAGTGGCTAAAAGCACTTTTAAGCCAAGTTGAGATAAAAATCGAACATAAAATCTAAAAATAGAGTCAACAACGAATTAGGGTTTCAGGAAGCTATAGGAGAAGGTAAAACAACCTAATTCATGATTATGCAAATTTTGACTTGTCATTGAGGAGAGAAGCACATCTCAAGAGAGATAGTTAAGTGGATTCCAAGAGGAATACACCAGTCATTGATTTCGGTGTTGAGAGACACACCCTAGTCACTGGGGAGATCACATAGGTCTTCCATTAGTATTCAACAAAAGTTCAACAGGATTCAACAATAGGAGCACACTTGTTCAGGGAGAGGGCACAACTTCTGAGGAGGTTTAGTGGATATACTTGTCCCATTCAGGGAGAGTTTAGAGATTCTCCTCTGACCCAATTGAGAGGAAGGCTAGGAGCATCTTTTGCATGGCCTTTCATCATATTTCGATGGAGGAATCATCAGAGGCACATTTTCTAGACATTGGGAGTGTGACACTTGGGGAGGACACATTTGAGGTTCTCGAGCGATCATTAGATCAGATCCAGGGAAACCCTTCTGACACATTTCATAGTAGGCCAAGGAAATCTATTTGAGACACACATCAGTTGATTCCGATGATGGAATCACTAAGGCACAAGTTTCCAGTAACGTAGGGGCATATTCCCCTAGAGGGATCCATCCGAGGTCCATACACACCAGCAGAGGGGTCGGTCAGTCACCAGGACTAAGAGGGACATCATGGCACATTGTTTGGGAAAATTTCCAGGCCGGTCCAAGAGATCTAGCCATAAGGGAAAACTTTTCAGACTTGCAGCAGTTACCGTGAGAGCTGCCATAGCTCCAGATCATCCATTGATCCTGCAGTGTTTATCTATTACTGGGTATTATTGTTTAGTTTTCTTATTGTATTCCAACTAAGATCCTTTTATCATTGATCTAGCCGAGTGATTCATTTTATTCAGCCGCATTCAACATTTGTACTTCGCAAAGATATCATAATATAAGCTTGCAGTCTTTTGTCATAATTGTTATTTGTATGCTCATTTATATGCTATAAATTGTTAATCATACACACATATTAACAAAGATTCCTAGACTAGCCGAATCTGGGATATTACACTTCAACTTCTCCTTCTTTTGTTTGTTTGTTTGTTTGTCTTTTCTCCCACCTGGAAAAGGTCTTATGAACGTCTCATTATTTATTTTATACAATAATATATTGCCTGAATTTACATACATTACATACAAAGTTGGACATCAATCATAATGGGATGGGGCCCTTCACACCAACAAGTCGATCTCCTTCTCCATCCACTGCCTTTACAATGCCTATGTTGATCATCTTAGAGCCTATGTCGATAACCAATTGTTCTTTTTGGATCTGATTCAGATCAGGAATCCACAAGGACATGTCCTAGGCTGACTCTACACACAACAATTAGCTAACTTGCTCTTAGGTTTTCCCAACCACACAACAATCTTAATTTCCATCTCTTCTCCCCTTTAGCCTCAAAAACCCAAAGAAATGAACCCCTTTCTCTACCATGCAGTCCCTAAGGTTGTTCCAATTTCTTTCCAGGGATCCAGTGCTACTGGTCAAGAATATCAATGGTAGAAAATCCAAGGATTCTCAGTTGTGGACGGTTCTTTCAGAAATTCCATCAATCTTATGTAGACAAACATCCATTCCCTTATGGAATGCTCAATAATTCCTTACAACCATCTAGCAATGGATCTCCTCCTTCAACCATTCGTTTCCATGCTCAAACCAAGAGCACATGAATTAGCCAGAATGAGGAAGATCATGATTGAATTATTCCCAAACGAAATGAGTGAATGAATGATTCGCAAAGAACAACCCACATGTGGGTTTATATAATTACAAGAACCAAGAACCACACGGCCTCCCCAAGAAACTCATGTAACCACTTCTCCCAACTAAAACCAATATGGGTGAACAAAAATAATAATAAAGGCATAGCCCCTTTAGCCCCCTCTCTCGTGGAATCATAGCCTCCTATCTCTTGTCCTTGTCTGTCTTGCAACCAATGATATAATATATATATATATATATATATATATATATATATATATATATTGCATTTCTAAGCACTTCGGTCCCTTTTCAACTTTACTGGTTCACCAACCTAAGTCAAATTTACATAATACATTCTAGTCATAGGTATTAAAATCGAGGTGCTACAAGACACCTCACCATAAGAACAATATCATCAACATGACAAAGGATGGTGACTTTTTGAGCTAAAGTAGTGTCAACACAACCTGCTTCTTTCAAACACGCTTTTAACTTGTCAATGTAAATGCCAAAAAGGGTAGGGGACATGAGACATCCTTGCCTAATCCATATATTACAATTAATCTCTTCCAACCAACCCTCACAGTTTTTGAGCTTAGCAATAACATTCTTCCACAACCATATTGTGGTAACGGTAATAGTCAACTCCAATGAAACTTTTAACTCTTCTAATCTATTCCAAAGGTTAAATCTAGGCGTTGTGTTGAAATCTTTACTAAATTGTTTTTAAGTCATTTCAGATTTAAACTTTTAACTCTTCTAATCTATTCCAAAGGTTAATTCTAGGCATTGTGTTGAAATATTTACTAAAGTGTTTTTAATTCATTTAAGATTTAAGTACTGATTGTATATTTAAATTACTCCTCATTTAAAACTATAGTATAAGACAAATTTGTTTTTCTTCTTCTAAAAGTAAATAAATAAATGTAAAAACAACCATCATTACCTATTAATCATCAATATTATTCCAAATATAAATTGCAGGGACAAAACACTTATATTTAAATTACTCCTCATTTAAAACTATACTATAAGACAAATTTGTTTTTCTTCTTTTAAAACTATAGTATAAGACAAATTTGTTTTCCTTCTTTTAAAAGTAAATAAATAAATGTAAAAACAACCATTATTGCCTATTAATCATCAATATTATTCCATATATAAATTGCAGGTACAAAACACTAATATCTTAAAAAAAAACTGTCAAGAATGGGATTTGAACCCATGCCCTTTCGGACCAGTACCTAAAACTGGCGCCTTAGACCAACTCAACCATCTTGGCATTTCATGATATAAACTGCCTCACACTATGTTGAATTTAATTTTGTGGATTTTGTAATGGTGTGATTTATTAGATTGATGTAAAGTTAATGCTTGAATTATAATGATCTTGTGTGTCAACTGCAGTGTAAATATTCCTAGTTTGGAGTTAAAGTGAAAGGTTTAACTAGTGTCCCTGGATGGGGTGATAGTGGGAACCACACGTTCAATGGAGTAGTCAGGAGAGAGCCATCGTGGCGCCAACCACATGACGGATGCGTTCCTCCCCCTCTCGACACCTTAATGCTTTTAAGTTGACCTTGCACGAGACAGGGCACCATTACTGTCAGTGTGCCCTGCTCTGCCTTGCCTTCCCTTTAATGGACCAGCGCCATTGTTATGCTTTTACTATGCACGTGTGTTGGTTTAATGGAACGAACCAACTCCTCGGGTTTTATGAACTGCACCATATGTTCTGGATGCCTCATTCTCTTTTGGTTCATTTCTCCAAAGCTCGACCTCCTACCCAACAACTCTTTTGCCTGTTGTCGCTCACTCCCAGTCGTTTCCACCCTCTTTGTGTTTCAGAGATGCCCAGGCAGAGAGGGAAGTCCAAATGAGGTTCAACATGGCATCCCAACTGACCATGTTTGGCCCTCTTCCCTCCACCTACACCCTCCCATAGCTCCTCTTCCTCGTCACCTGCCTCGTCCTCCTCCATGGCGTAGTCGACTCATGCTCTCGCCAGCCTCCCGCCCCTTTCATCGTCATTTTCCTACAGGATGGAGTGGCTTGATTTCTCAGGGACCTTGCTGGGATTCAACCCAGGAACCCTAGGAAACTCAGCCTCTGCTTCACACCTAGTTCTAATGGCCCCTCCCAACTCGCCAACCCGCTCGCTCTCCTAGTCGTTTCAGGCCCTACTTCTCGGTTCTCATTCTCAAGATGACGGCCCCAAAGCAAGCCATGATTCATGTCGGTGACCTCACTCTCGAGCTGACTCTAGCGCCAAACCAGAATTTGAACTGCAAATAGGCCTCACATTGCTGCAAATATTGGTCTTTGACCTGGGCCGAGACTTGGGTGATCTTCGGTTTCACCTGAAGATTTTGGATGGAAAAGCATCACAATTCTTGCAATTTCTCTCAGCATTGCAGGGTGCCCACCACCCCCCAATAGAAGAAGCTCAAGCAACAGGAGATGATACACCAGTATTGGCACCAACCCCACCACTGGGGACTTCAGAGAATGATTCACCAGGCCAAGAGGAGAACGGGGCACTAGTCCAATCGAAGGACACAATGCACCTGGACGAGACACCAGTCGAGGAGGAGCTGGCTCATCTTGGGGACTCGACACTCGACACCTCCTTCATGGACACGTGGCCACAATACAGCTCCACTATGTGACATGTACATGTCTCTATTGTATTTTTCTATGTGTTTAACTGTGGTTTTACCTCATGAATGCCACCTATATCAGCTATTGTCTTTGTTTACTATTGTTAAGCTGGTCACCTTTAGGGACCTGAACTTTGTTTACTATTGTTAAGCTGGTCACCTTTAGGGACCTGTACTTTGTTTTTGTTATATGTTAGTAGAAACCTTGTTATGTCTAGGAGTTTAAGACTTCACCTTTGGAACTGTTTGGCTAGCTGAGTTGGTTTCCCCTTGGGGCAACTCAGTGCTTACAACTTGGAACAAAGGAAGGATTTTGTAATCTCTGATTTTGACAGGTTTTTATACAATCTTACTTATAAAAAAAAAAAAAAAATTGACTAGTGAATGCTTGTGAGTTTAAATAATGGACCATGATTATGGTGTGGATGTTATGTTTCGAGGTGCCACCATGTGGATATTACCTTTTTTTTATCAAATCATGTAAAGGCATGTACAAAAAGAAAATATAATAATATTATACACATTGTGGATATTACTGTAATGTGATTAAGCCAAACCATCAAATATTGGTGTATGAGACCTCCTTTCTTGCTAAACAAAATATCCACTAAAAGGTTGTTAAGGAGCAACAAGAACCTATAATACCACAATATGGGACGAAAGGAGGTCATTCATAAGAATAACTCATTTAATAATATTGCCCAGTTTGGATTTTAGAGACTATATTTTTCCTCTTCCTTTGTTGAGCTTGCTTATGAAAGAAAGTGGTGTTTGAATCCCATGCTTTTAACCAAAGGATGCATGATTTAATTTGTTGTGTGATGGTTGACAACGTGCAGAACCACTGCCAATGCTTTAATCCCCTGGCTATGGTTGACAATGCAGAAAACCACTGCTAGCTCTCGAATCACACAACCTTTGGCTAAAAGCAACGTGATTTAATCGTTGTGTGACGGTTGATTTAATTCGATCTGTGACGATTGAAAACACACAGAACCACTGCCAACTCTTCATTTTTATTGGTTTCTTGTTCTTTCATTTGGTGAGATAACTGAGCATTTGAATGTATTAGAGCCTCAATTTCTAAATGTTGCAATTGTATTTTTCCGTGCATCTCCTCAATTTTGCAGTCTATGCAATTTTAGGGCAAGCACCTCCTCCTCCACATGATGAAAACAAATTCCCTGCAAAGAGAGAGATACCATAACTAGAGAATCGAAAGTTTGTCAGAAAGATTAATACTTCGGTTATATAGTTGGTGCACCCATAATGATGATAAATCTTCGTCCCTTCCTAAATTTAATTCTTGCGAGAACAATTTCATTTCTCCATCGGGCAAGGACAACTTCAAATGATGATTTGATGAGGTGATACGCATTTTCACATTCGAGGCTAGTAGATGAGATGCAATGCCCGCATGATCATTGATTATCACAGGGCTGAGGGGGATGAATAAATCTGGAGAAACCATGACAGATTGATATTTCCCAAATGTACAAAATAACTCGCATGGGTCACATTTAATAGATAACAACATGAGAAGGAGAGTCATGTGTGCAATGAGGAAGGTGCCTCATGTCTTTTGTACTGGGAAGCGACTAAGTATGTTATGACTCAAAGTGACATGAGCTATGGGTGTTTTGCATGATGAAATGATATTTTCGATGCCTTGTCCTTTTCCAACTTCAACGATTCCCTTGACCTTAATGTTTTCCATGGTGAAATAAGGTTTTTTCTAAGAAGCACAACTTTTCAAGGAAAACAAAATTGGTTGTGCCTCCCATTTGTCTTGAGATCACCTTGCTCAAAATTATTATCTTCCTTGGCTAAATAGACAGCCTATATGTTCTTAGTTCTGTATACATGGCGATAGCTGATGGAATTGAATTTTGTCTCTAGTGCTTTGATTTTTTGAAATATTATTGCGAGAATAAAACAATCTTTTTTGGTGACTCCGCACAATCCTTTGATAATTAAATCAGAATCCCCAATGACTATAATTTTGGCTTGGTTGTCGAGTGAGACGAGAGTGATTCTTGCTTATACTGTAAGGGCCTCTACCTGATTATTTGTGGAAGATCCTAATCCCCAATAGAAGTCTAAATTCTTATGTCCATTGGAGTAAAAAATGACTCCCCTCGCACCTACCTCCCCTGGATTACTTGTCGAAGCACTATCAAAAAAGAAAATAAGAGATTCATGCTATCGCTTCCAATGGGTGAAATCTTGATCTGATAATATGAGTTTCCAGAACCGTTGTGGTGATGGATTTAAAGGTGAGGGATTGAAATATAGGAGCTTATCACCGATGATTCCTCGAATATAGTTTTGTTCTGCTTGATCTAGATTCAATAAACAGTTTGACTTTGAAGACTTAGTGCATAAGACTTATGATAGGAGACCACATGATTTTGAGAGCACCCTGAGTGGGGGAAGAAGATGATTTTGAAAGATAGCTTTGTTCCTAGCCAACCATATCTCCTAGCATATGAATTTTGGGATTTGCTTCTAGAGAATTGCAAAAAAATACTTTTTACTGAAGCTGCCAACATGCCTATGCTTGCAACGAATGAACATGTCGATCCAATTGGAAGGGGAATTATACCAAGAGGAGAGCAGGGAAAAAAGTGAGTCCCAGATTTTTTAAGAGAAGGGGCAATCAAAGAAAATATGTTGAATATATTCAGACACCTATTTGTAAAGAGCACATTGTGAGGGCCCTTTGATTCCTCCCTTATGCAATTTTTTTTTCATAAGGATCTTCCCGTGGACAAGAACCCAACAAAATTCATTTACCTTTGGTAAGGAGGGGCCAGACCATAAAAAGGGCCAAATTTTGGATGTGGGTGGACTTGGCTTGTCCATCATCAGGTATTGATATCCCTTCTTAACCAAATAGTTTGAGGTTCCCCAACACCTAGAATCCATTTTCTTGATCTCAACAAGAGCACACCCAGTTAGAAGATTATAGAATTTAGAAAGAAAAGGAGATAGATGAGTTGGTGGGGAGAATATCTTCTGTCGATATAGATAAATCAAATAACTTGATAAGGTCTGAACTTGAACACCGAATGTTGAGAGGGAAGAGATCATATACTTGTCCCAATGGTTTCTTTCCCACGATGATATTGGTCCATATGTTTATGGATTCTCAATTACTAGGATCCCATTAAAGCTTGGAGTGAATAAGGGGAGAAACAACTCTTATAAGCTTCCATATCGTTGAAACTTTGTTTGCAGGAAGAGGATTGTCCAAACTTCAAGTTCTCAGGGAGTGAAGATATTTGGAGATGATAGTTTGTTTCCACTTGTCTTCCTTCCCATTGATCAATCTCTATGCAATATTTTACCCCAGAGCTACATTAATGAGGACGATCACATATAGCAAGACCCCCTTTCTCTACTGGCTGAAATAATGTATTCCAATTTATTAAATGGAATTTCTTTGTGTTCATTTTTCCACCCTCCCACAAGAAGCTTATGAGATTCCTTGAAATTTTATCAAGAAATCCCTTGGGAGATAGAATGCCTGCACATTGGAAAATTGAAAGAGCATAAGGAATATATTTTAAAAGAACAATTTTACCTCCTGGGTTAAGCCATCATCCACCCCAATTTTGAATGCACACAACCATTTTATTTAGAATGTCTTGCCAAGCTTTTGTATTGGGGGAATTCATAAATATAGACATCCCTAGATACTTGAATTGTGAGCAATTTACAACCACGAGAAAACCAAAAATTATGGATATGTTGGATTGATGGTTTCCTGGCACATTCCAACCATAAATTATGCTCTTATTACTGTTGATTCCCCCCCTGAAGCTTCTAGGAAGTTTTCCATAATATTTTTAAATATTTTTGTTATAATTGTTGAAGCCACTTCGAGGAGCAGGGTGTGATAAATGAACTGAGAATGATTGATGTCTTTGACTCCAAAATCTATTTGAATGCTCAAAAGACGTCCATTTCGATGTTCTGCTTCAAGTTTTCAACTTAGAGAATCTTCCATGAGAATGAAAAGGGAGGGGGAGAGAGGGAATCCCTTCATGAGACCCCTACTTGACTTGAAGAAGTGAGTTGGTCTACAATTTATCATGGGTGTGATCCAAGGAGATCCTATACATGCTATGATCCAATCTATGAATTATTCTGAAAAACCGTGCTTCTTGAGAACTCATAAAAGGAATGAGTGCTTTACTCTATCACAGGTGTTTTCCATATCTAATTTTATCACCATACCACTGTCTTTGCAACATCTATTGGAATGGATCGCCCCTTGGACTAGGATGATATTGTCAGTGATCTGCTTATTCTCCATGAAACCACCCTAATTTTTTGTGATAAGTTGTGGAAGTAGTGGCTTTAGACGAGAGGCAATAATTTTAGTTAGAATTTTGTAAGTTGATTTGCACAGAGATATGGGTCAAAATCTAGAAAAATTTGAGGGATTGGTCTCTTTTGGGATAAGAGCTAGAAAAGTTGAGTTGGTCACAGTTCCTACTTTTTTTTTCTTATAGTATAATTACGCATATTCTTTAGATCATATTTAATAACATCCCAGAAATGCTTCAGGAAGTGAACATAGAATCCGTCAGGCCCTGGTACTTTGTCCTACTCTAGAACACTTAAAGCCTGGCATATTTCCTCTTCAATGATCTCTTTTGTTAAGGAGATATTTTCTTGGTCTATAATATTATGCAGAACGTGCTCTAACATTTCTTCTTCAGAGCTATCACTGTCATCAAGATTATTTTATGAGTAGATATTTTCAAAATGTTGTGCTGTAGCTGCTTTAATTTGATCAATATTCTCCAAAATTTTCCCTGAGTCAGTTTGGATTTTGGAGAATGTATTTTTCCTCTTCCTTTATTGAGCTTCCTTATGAAGGAAAGTGGTGTTTGAATCCCCTACTTTTAGCCAAAGGATGAATTATTTAATTCACTAATGTTTTTCTTTGTTCCTCATGGAAACATGTATATTTCGAAAGGATTCATTTTCCTTCATTAAGTCTACATCCGATACTTCATTATATTCCATATCTTGTTGACTTTGAATCAATTCAGAGAGTCAAGCATGTCTTTATTTGTCAGGGGGACATGGGAAATTTTAACCCAATCTTTTGTTGTACTATGTTGTCAGTGATGTCAAAGGATTGATGTCAAAGGGTTGATGTCAATTATTGTCATAGTGATGTGTTTTTATAATTGATATATTGATTATTGGTTATATGGTCATTGATGTAATTATTGTCAAAAGGTTGATGTCAAGTGATGTCATAATGATGTGTTGATATTAAAGGGAGTTATATTATTGATGTCATGTCATGGTTGATAGGAAGAACCAAATGGATAAACTCCAAAGTGGTCCCCTTATGGTGAAATCCCTCATGGGAAGACACTCTTGGATAAAGTTCTCAAAGTGGTCCCCTTATGGTGAAATCCCTTAGGGGAAGACACTTTGTGAAGTCCAAATAGTTGGGTGGTTGAGTAGGCCAACAATGTGGTTAGGGAACCCATGTTTGATTGATTGATAATGTAATAAAGATCGATAAATTTGCAGGATAAACTATTCCATATGGATAATGTATGTCATGTTGTTTCTAGTGATATGTGGAACTTCACAAAACTCCTCACAGTTAGAGATTTATGGCCATGTGAAGTTGGAGAACTGTAACACACCCGACCCCTGAGTACCTTTTTTAGGGATGGGACATCAAAATTTTGATTTCCTTATTTTTCTTGATTCCTCATTTCTATGTTTCCATCCTCTTCTACTCCACCACAACTTTCTAATGCCTACTACCAGGATCAAATCCGAGCTCTGGATTGCAATTTATGGCCTCCCAAATCTCTTTGGGCACTATTAGTCAAGGGCCATGTGGCACCCACGTGGGTCCATATCATTCCTACCATCCCAATTTCCTCAAAGTCCCAAAGATTCCCCAGTGTTCCTACATCCATGGTGGAGGTCCAACCATCATCCAATCCAATGACGGGACTTGATCCTCGTTTAACACATAAGATAAAGGGGAATTCAATGTTCAATGCTTCAATGTTGAATGCCCCTTTTTCCTTTCTATGCGCATATCCTCTAGAGTCCCAGAACCTCAGACTCTCGAAGGGGCCCGAAATATCACCATGTGGCTCCGACCTTCGGTCCTTTTGGCTTATATATGATAATATACCCCAGTCCTTCGAAGTTCTGAAGTCCCAGACTCTCGAAGGGTCCACCCTTACATGCAAGGACACATTAAATGTAGAGGCAAGGACAGGTGGGTCCCGAGTACTCCACCCTCCAAATGGACCAAGAAAATATGTGACGGGGGTGGGGGGGTGACACGCGACAAGGAAGATATGACATGTGGCCCCGTCAATGGGTGACATGTGTCACGTTCTAATGGGCACATAAGGTATGAAAATAGTATGAATCAAGGAGACACATGGCATGTCAAATGTGGGTCCGCGTCACCCTTGGTGACATCAGTGAGCCACGACACTCCAGATTGATAGCCTTCCGACACCATTAGACCTCATGGTCAAGATGCATCCACGTAGATCCATTGATATATAGCCTCCATTACTTCATAAGTGACTTGAAGTCG
>CBVK0100135895.1:0-14174 GCA_900067695.1 Picea abies
TAGGCACTAGTCTTAGTTGACCTAGGGAAAGGACTTGCTTGTCATGCTAACGCTTGCATATTGCATGGTTGCCTTAGCATTTTAGGATTAGAATCCCCTCTAATCTTAAGAAATTAAAATTAACTCCTAGAATCTAACTTAATTCATCTAGTAACTAAGGTCTACCCTCTTTGGCTTCCCTAGGAGTAAGCCTAGAAGGAAGAGGTTCCGGTCAAAGTGACAGCGTGGGCTGTGAACTTAGGCATTGTGCCTCCAAGGACACACTAAGTGAGCCGAACTCAAGCTCACGTTTGCAAGTGTGTATAAGGACGACAACAAGGTTGAAGACAGGAAGTCTCATGTTTGTAGATTGAAGAAAGCCTTATACGGATTGAAGCAAGCTCCGAGAGCTTGGTATGGCCGTATAGACAGTTTCTTGACGAGCTTAGGCTTTACCAAGAGTAAAGTAGACTCAAATCTCTACTTCAAAATTATGGATAATGAGCCAGTAATCTTACTAGTATATGTGGATGACTTATTCTTAACTGGAGAAGAAAAGCTCATCGTTGAATGTAAAAAGAGACTTGTCTCAGAATTTGAAATGAAAGACCTTGGCCTAATGCATTATTTCTTAGGTCTTGAGATATGGTAGAGTCCAGAGAGGATCTTCCTTAACCAAGGGAAGTACACGGTCGAGATCTTAAAGAGATTCGACATGCTGGAATGCAAACCCATGAATACACCCATGGAAGCGAAGCTGAAGCTCCTGGTCGATACTTCGTCAGATTTGATTGATGTCACACTGTACAGACAGATCATTGGATCACTGATGTACTTGACGAACACCAGACCAGACATTTGTTTTGCCGTGAACACCTTGAGTCAATTTCTAGTAGAGCCCAGACGTGTTCACCTAGTGGCTACAAAACATGTGATGAGGTACCTTAAAGGTACAATGGATTATGGTTTCAGCTATGATGGAGATCATGACTTCACATTGAGTGGATACACTGATTTAGATTGGGCAAGAAGCGTTGCTGACAGAAAAAACACTTCCGGATGCTGTTTCAGTTTGGGATCAACCATGATCTCGTGGCAGAGTAGGAAGCAATCTAGTATTGCTCTTAGCACAACGGAAGCAGAGTACATTGCCGCATGTTCTGCTAGCTGCGAAGCTATATGGCTTCGAAAGTTGCTGACTGGCCTATTTGACTTGGAGATTAGAGAAGGTTTAGCCTGGCCATAGCTACACTAGCCATTCTCTTTTCTTGAGTTAGTTTTGAACATAAATTGAAGAAAGAAGGCGTCCTAGGCCTAATTTATTTTACACCTAGGGTTTGCTTCTAGGGTTTTGAAAAGCCTTGTCTTTAAACAACACTTTTCAGCCATAGATTTGTGTTTATTAACTAGCCGTTTTGCCAAAAGAGTCTTAAGGAAAGAATAAGGAGCCTTAGGCCTAGCCTTAGCTACACCTAAATAAGCCTTCTCTTCTTAGGGTTTTGATTTAGTGGCCCTGCCATAGCAACACCATTAGACCTAATCCTCTTGTCCTTAGGTTTAAATTTCTCCAAGCCATTAGCTTCTCTCCATTTGACTCCATTTACCGAAGGCACTAGTCTAGAAGTACAACGTTGAGCTTTTTTGTGCTTAAACATTCTTTCAAACTCCTTTTTATTTGAAACCCTAACTAACCTAGCGTCTAGACTAACCCTAATGGTGATGACGTCTTGCCTTGTTTGATTTTGTGCTTGGACCAAAAGTTGCAGCTGACTCATCTCTATATAGCCATAGAGGTTTTATGCAATTCCATTGGTTGATTTGTCAAAAACGTCCACCTCTTTGACTAGCTAACCCTAACCCTAAAACATAAATAATATGGGTGACGTCACACTTGTTTGATATCTTGTTTGGCCTGAAACGTTGTGACATTCATCACCTTATTTGATAGACTTTGAGTTATTGATTGCATTCATAAGCTTATTTGAGAAAATGTTCCACTCATTGTCCTCAAATTGACCTGTAAATAAGGTTGACGTCACCCTAATTCTGCATAGTGACGCAGCAACAATATTGGTATATGAGCTTATTTACTGCATTGTGATATAACAAGAATTTATTGTATACATTGAATGCCTTTACCATTTTATATTTATTGAAGAAGTTCTATAAGTCTTTGTCTTTATCAGTAATCATTGACTTCGTCAACAATTACATTTGATCATTGCTCATATACATGTTGAAGATAGTCATTAATATTTGAAGTACTAACCACTGCAGCACATTTTAGCTTCATTTGTCTTGTCTCGCAAACAAGTGCCCTTATCAGTGGAATATCTTCTTTGACTATCTCCTTCTTGGCAGTAATCTGTGAAAGGGAACCTTTATCTTGATCCTATAAACTTTAAGCCCTCTCAGAACTCCAAATTACTAGGGACGTCTCTCTTGGGATTAGCCACCCTAAATAGAAAGAGCTCCCTGTCGAGGTGACAGTGGGTGGGGAAGCTCCTGTTACGCCAGTTTGAAGCCTTGACTCAAGCTACCTAAACCCTTCCTACAAACTGTGCGATAACAAGCTAGAGGAGGGTTATTGAACCTCCTTTTGGTTTGTGGAGTCGCTAGATAGTTTCCCTGAAACTACCAAAGAATAGGGGGAAAAGGTGTAGTGGAGTCGCTAGGTAAGCTTGTAAGAAAAGCTCTCTGGGGCAAGGCTTACCAAAGGTTTTGTCGTTGAGGAAGATTGACTCAGTTTTCCCCAGCAACGGCGCCAAAATGTTATCGCTCAGTTTGTAGTCTAGGTCAAGTAGCTTAAAGGTAAGGATCAAACTAGCGTAACAGGAGCTTCCCCACCCACTGTCACCTCGATGGGGAGCTCTTTCTATTTAGGGTGGCTAAACCCAAGGGAGACGCCCCTGGCAATCTGGGGTTTTGAAAAGGCAAAGGTTTAAAGGATCAAGGTAAGTTTTTCCTTTTCACAGATTACCGCCAAGAAGATAGTCAAAATGAAGATGAACCACAGAAGGGGCACCTGTTTGCGAGACAAGGCAACAATAAAACTAATGCATGCAAATAGTGGTTAGCAATTCATAGATCAATGACTATCAACATTTAACATACATGAGCATAAATAGCAGTAATTATTGACAAAGTCAATGATTGCAAAAAATGACTATGGCTTATAATATTACTTCTCAATAACACTGGAAATGATATAGCATTCAATGTATATAATCAATCTTAGAATTAGCATAAAATATCATCAATTGCTCATACAAGACAAGAGTGCTGCGTCAAGCTCACTAGAGGTGACGTCAGCCTTCTTTAGGGTTAGTTTGGTAGACAAAGAGCTCAATGTTTTGCAAACAGGCCAATGAAAATTATCAACACATCAATGTCTATCGTTAGATGACCAAGCCACAACGTTTCTAATCAATCAAAGGCTCAAATAAGGCATGACGTCATCATTAATCTAGGGTTAGTGAGACATTAGGGTTAGTTAGGGTTTCAAATTTAAGAGTTTTGGAAGTTTTGTTTTGGCACAACAAGCTCAACGTTGGAGAGTTAGATCAGTGCCTTAGGGTATTATGGAGTCGGAAGCAAAGGCTAGGTCTCGAGAGAATCTAAAACTAAGGACAAGAGAGTTAGGCTCTATGGTGCTGCAATGGCAGGGCCACAGAGTCAAAACCCTAAGGGGAGGAGGCTCATTCCGGTGTTGCTTAAGCAAGGCCTCATGCTCAAGAGGAAATAAGCTAATTCATTTGTGATGAAGGATTTGGTGAAGGATTTGGGTGCTGCAAAGAAAATCCTTGGTATGAGAATAACAAGAAACAAGAAAAATCGCAAATTGACATTGTCTCAGGGTGAGTACATAGATAAGGTGTTGGAGAGGTTTAGAATGTAGAATGCAAAACCAATTAGTACACCTTTGGCCAACCATTACAAATTAACTAAGGAAATGTGTCCCAAGACACATGAGGAGATAAAATACATGTCCAGGATCCCTTATTCACCAACAATTGGCAGCTTGATGTATATGATGGTTTGCACAAGACTGGATATTGCACATGTAGTGGGAGTTGTGAGCAGGTATATGAACAATCCAGGTAAAGAACATTGGGAGGCAGTAAAGTGGATTCTCAGTTATTTGAAAGGTACTTCTACTCATGCATTATGTTTTGGAGGTTTAGACACTGTTCTACAGGGATATGTTGATTCAGATATGGTAGGTGATAAAGATAGTAGGAGGAGCACCACAGGGTATGTTTTTACTGTAGGTGGAACAACAATAAGTTGGATTTCAAAACTACAAAAGGTTGTTGCACTTTCAACAACAGTAGCAGAGTATCTTGCTACTACAGAGGTTAGTAAAGAAATGATTTGGTTATAGAGGTTTATGGAGGAATTAGGAAAGAAGCAGGAGAATAACAGGTTGTACTGTGACACTGAGAGTGCCATTCATCTTGCAAAGAACTCAACCTTCCATTCAAAGACTAAGCATATACAGCTCATGTACCATTTCATATGATCCATCTTGGAAGATGGACATTTGAAATTGGAAAAGATACATACTACCTAGAATCCTGCAAACATGTTAACAAAGGGAGTAACCAGGGAGAAACTGAGTTTCTGCTCAGTTTCAGTGGTTCTTCAAGCATGGAGATGAAGATGAGAAATTTGCCAGGTCCAAGGTGGATCATTGTAATGTTCCCAAGCCATTATGTCAGGAACATCGTGGTTTTGGGTGTCTTTTAAACTTTTTCCGGTTGTGGTATTTTGTCAAACACTTTGCTTACAGTTACGCTTAGGGTTTTACTGATGGTTTAAATGTGTGTTTGCAACAATAAACAAGAAGATACAATCATGGAACATACCTCAACCATATGCAAGATCGATAAGATGATAGACAAGCCAAAACACTGCAGATCTGATCTTTATTTCATAACAAATAGCAAGAACTTGATACAATGAGATGCCGATCTGGAATGCACATCATATGGCTCCAATAAAGACAATAGAAGATAGGAGCTGCTACAAAATGCTTCGATAGAAGATGCCACAAGCCTCCCATGGCCGAATACTCACTGAAGACCAATGCAGAGTAGATCTGGGCCGTAAGAAATGTTAAACCCTCAAGATCGAAGATGCCACGCCTTGCTGGAATGTTGAAGCTCCTCAATAATTCGGCCCAAATGAAGGAAGCCTCCAAATGAGTCCCAAATGAATGGAAGAGTAGATCGGGTCACTGTAAGAACAACCCAGGTGCTCAAATCTCCAAGATCCCTCTCAAACCCTATGGATCTGACTCTCCTCCATGTAATGGTGCACCCCTCATGGATGCCTGAAACCCTAGATAATTCGGCCTCTCTCCTAGAGACCTCCAACAGCTCCACCAATCCACTAGAATGATAGATTGGGGCATGACAATGAAAACCCAAGTGCTCAACTAGGAAAAATACTTGCTCGACCCACGAATCTAGCAACCCTCCAAAGTGTGGTGCACCCTCCTCTTGGGAAATTGTCCCACTCTCAATACAAATGAATCCACCACCAAAATACCTCCGGAATCCACCAAGAATAGCTATGATACCTGCAAGGAAAACCCAATACCTGGAATTCCCGAAAGCTCTTCTCCTCAGCTAGAATGAATCCTCCCTCAATGGATGGTGCGCCCCCCTTGCTGGAAACCCACAACTGGTGTGCCCTCTCTCTTCTTGCACCTGTAACTGATGTAGAATCCTCTTGCAACCGAGTAGATCTGGAACTAGAATGGTGTGGGAGAGTATTGCATCTCCGAGACCAAGCTTGGGACAAGCTAGGTGGAATCTTTCACCACCGAATCGTCCTCTAGGGTTTGTTAAGTCAAAACCCTCAAAACCCCGAAGAGATGGGCCCTCTAGCTAAAAGCCAGATATCAAAATGATAGACATACATGGATGAATGAATAGAAGCCCTTGCCTTTCCTTTATACTTCCTGCTCACCTTCTTCCTCCAAAGTGACTTTCATTTTATTAAAATTTAATTAATTAATTAACTTTTTTACCTCTGAAAAACGCCTTATCTCTCCTTGTGGCTTCCCTGGCCACTGAAAGTCACTTCTCACCATCCCATCCTATAGTGTTGCTCCTCCCGATTCCAACAAGCTATTACACTGAGAGGTTCCTCCAAGTAATGTGCCCAAAATGACCTCTTCAGTGAGTTTAATTAACTTATAGCTCAAAATACTCAAAATCATGGAAGTCGTCGGAATGCAACGAAACCAAGGCCAACCTGTGCGGAATGGATCATAATGATGAAATGGGATGAGCGATGCAAGCCGGATCCCAAAATGTCTCTCAATAATCCTTGTACTCGCTATAACATCCATCTGGCTACTCAGGTCATCATAAACCTCTACAATGTGATGATGTCCCAAAGTGGGGACATTACAATGATAATCCAAAAGGTACAACGACAGTGGAGTTGTTGTGATCAGTCTTCAAGTGGGAGATTGTTGGTTGTGGAGCTTGATTATCTTCGTGATTCAGAGGTCTTTGTGTTTCAGCCATGTTTATACCCCATGAAGACTGTACACCCCTCCATGTGGGGGGGTTGCAAGGGGGCGAAGCCCCCGAAGGAAAAAATTGCCTTGTAAATGTATATTGTAATTTCATAGTCAATCTTGACCGTTCATCATTAAGTCACAGATCTAACTGTAGAGATTATGTTATGGTTTTTTGCCCTAGAAGGCAACCCTCTTTTATGAGGGAATTGTATTGCGGCTGTGTATTATTGCGAATATTGTATTCTGAAAGAGGAGACTGTGAGAGAGAGGAGGAAGTTACAACGGGTGTGCTGTAGGTTGTATCCCTTCATTTTGCTGGATAATAAAAAGGAAGGACCTGACAATTTCTCTAGTGGACATAGCCCACATTGGGTGAACCACGTATACTTGTGTCTATTGTATTATGTATCTTCTGTGTTTTATTTCCGCATTTGTTTTATTGCTCTGCGATCTTGTTTTTCTAACAAATTGGAAAGACCAAATGACTGACCTTCTTCAGAACAAGGGTTGATGGATGTACCTGTATAAGATAAGATAATTTTATTGATGGCCAATGAATGACCACAAAAGTAGGTCAATGGGACTGCAAATTACAACATGTATGAGTACAATGTAGGAGTACAAGCGCAATTCCTAGATAATGTTGAGAATAAGATAAAGAAAGAAACCTGAAGTAGCGTAGCCTCAAAAATGTATAAAACTATGACAAAAAGTATGGTGAACCAAAATATAAGTTAGTATCTCGAACTCAGAAGTCTCTCTCGCTCTTTCTCTCTCTCTCGCTCGAGAGGTTTGAAGATGAGGTTGTCAAGGTCTCCTGAGTCTGATAGCCGAGGGCGAGGGGGGCGAAATGGGCACTGGCTTGTTGTTAGAGTCCTTAGGAACTATTGGGGGGTCCGACCGTATGATCCTAGGGTGATGTAGGAGCGGGGTATACACCTAGCATTCGAGGCCAAAAAAAAGAAACTATGAATTTATCTCTTGCAGCTCATCTGAATTTGGGAGGTAGTCTGACAGGCAGAAGGTGCCCTGTTCTAGATTCGTCTGGAGCTAATCCTTTGTTTCTTTGAAGATGCATGGACTGATGTACGATTCGACACTTTCGAACCAGTCTCGATGATAATGATCTGAGTCCCCGAGGGGGAGGTTGAGCAGAGACATGAGGTCTCACCAATCTGTTGTCTAGTATAATTTGGGGCTTTGTCTGCCGCTTGTTGCTCTGATCTAATGGATGAAAGTATGATGTGATCATCCTGGTCGTTTCAAGGTGGGGTATAGCATGCAGGAATTGAGATCTGTGGCTGAAAATGTCCTTGATGAAGAGGGCTAGGAATCTATGGTCCTAGTACTGGAAGAAGGTAGAGAGTGAGCCCCCCGAATACCTACAGAGGAAATGGTAGCATCCTCTGATCTCATAGTATATGGGGCACCTAAAGATGAGTTGCATCTTTGTCTCCGGCTCCTGTAAGTGGCACATCTGACAGATCCTATCCGACTATGGTATATGGTGGTCCGTTTCAATTCGAGGTCAATGATATCCAACCCGGAGCTGTCCTAGAGGGATTCTGAGTGAGCGCATCCAATGCTTGCGTGTATAGGGGGGGCAAACGACTATAGGGGGGGTAGACGACGATGCCATCTTGCTACTCCAAAAAATGCTCTAGATAGAAGGACATCTTCGAGCCCAGGCTCGTTGGAGGTGAGGTCCAAGTGACCTGAATGTACAACCTATAGATGTCCTCTCTGATAGCCTGATTTAGTATGTGTCTAGTCGGCAAGAGATGGCGTGGTGCATCAAGAGAGAAACTAAATGGGGTGAGGCGCTCTAGGGAGATAGTCATCGATTGGAGAAGCTGAGACACCTCTGAGAACCAACCAATTGTACGACTTGAGGGTGTTAAATTTCGCAGCATTGACAATCATTCTTCACTGAGAGGCCATATGGGCCACCCTGAGGCTAGCCAAGGAGATTTGGAAAATCAACCAGTCTTGTGAGGTATTGACAAAATCCATGGGGAACGTACAACCTCTGTGAGTCAAACCAAAAGTCAGGACGAACGAAATGCTATATAATCTTGTGAGTCAAGCCATGGAAAAGGTAGAAACCTTGCAAGTCTAAGACAAAAGTCAAGATGTAAGTGCAATGCAAAAGTCGGGGGGAATGCATAACCTCTGTGAGCATAGACAGTCTAGTGCAAAAGTCAGGGGGAACGTACAACATCTGTGAGCATAGATAGACTAGTGCAAAAGTAAGGGGGGAACATACAACCTCTGTGAGCCTATTCAAGCCTTGTGAGCCATGAGCAAAAGTCAAGGCATCTAGCAAAAGTTAGGTTGAATATAAAATTCCTATGAGCTAGAAACAAACAATCTTCCATATATTGCAAATGATGTAAATGTATTGATCTAGTGTGTTGGCATGTGTAACATCATCCACCATGAAGAAATTCGAATAGCATTGTAAAGAGTCGAGTTGTAAAACTCGAAATTGCATGTCTAGGTCAAAGTCAAGGTTGTCAAGTTTTTGTTGCATGTCACATGTTGCATGTCGCATGTTGCATGTTGCATATTGCATGCATGTCTAGTTGCATGTTGCATGCATGACATGCATGTCATGTGCACGCTGAGTAGTTTGCATGCATGTCCAGTCAAGGTCATGTCAATTGTTGAGTTGGCATAACATGCAGTGACATGTCAAGGGTGAGTTGTAACTAAAGTGTAAATTCAAGTTCTAACTTTGAACTAAAATGTAAAGCTGTGTTATGTCAAGCATGCATTCATGCCTCTAGTTCGAGCCCTCTCCTCTCTACCTCTCCACTCCTATATAAGCAAGAGGTCGACCCTCTTTCTACACACAAGTTATGCAGCGTATGGGTGAGGAAGCAGAGTGGTATATCAGTCCAAGAAAAGGTTGCATATCAATCCAACAGAAGGCAGCAATAACAGTACATGGAAGGCAACAATAACAGTCCATAAAAGGCAGCAATAACAGTCGCTATCAGTGCTGGTATATCGGACCATAAGAGGCAGCGTAACAGTCCATAAGAGGCAGCAATAACAATCCATATCACTGTTGGTATATCAAACCATAAGAGGCAGTGTAACAGTCCATAAGAGGTAGCGTATATCAGTCATTGGAGGCAACAAAGATACCTCTTCAATGCTGGTCTGTAACAGGAGATTATATATCAGCAAGGTCTCTTAGTTACACAGTCAGGTCAGAGTCAACTTGGCAATATCTTTAAGAGCAGATTTTTCATGGTGGATATTTTGTAAGTGGTCATACATTATCTTTGCAATAAAAGGAAATTGTTTGCTGGGGTTTTTCTCCCTGTATAGGGTTTCCCCAGGGTACATGTGGTGTGAAAATGCATGCTGGTTATTCTCTATGGTTTTTACTGTTCAGTTTTGATTATGCATTAATAATCTAAGTTAAAAGTACAGTCAGAAGTAAAAGAAACTTACAGTATTGAATCAATCTCACTAATTTAACATGGTATCAGAGCTTAGGGTGTGATAAGCTTGTTGAAGTGCGGCAACATGTACACAGAGAGATCCAAGCGAGCTTGATAAATTTCAGTGTAAGGTCCATGGCATCCTTCATTTCAATCAGGGTCGAGGATAGGCTTGAAGGAGCTTCCAACTTCAGTGTATGGAAGCTCAGGATTTATGAATATCTTGTAGGAGCATGATCTTGAGCAGTATGTGACCATAGTGATGGAGGAACCCACCTCTAATGCAGGTAGAGCAGCCTTTAGGAAGAGTCAAGCTAAGGCCAAGCAAATCATCTTTGACTCAGTCAAAGACAGTATAATGCCAATGATGACTCTGTTAATGATTGCCAAGGACTGTATGGATGCCTTGGTGAATCTGTATGAGAAACAGACTCCAAGTTAGAAGAGGACACTTAAGCACACGCTTAAGTATTTGAAGATGGAGAAAGGTGAATCAGTAGCATCTTTCTGTTCCAGGATAGCCTAGATCAGAGATCAACTTTTGGTCACAAGTGTCATAGTGGACGATGATGACTTAGTGCATGACATATTTAATGGTCTTCCTTCTTCATGGGAGACTTTATCCAGTGTGAGTGGGAGAGAGATTCAACTCACGTTTGAGAGGTTATGGCATGATTTCCTCCAAGAGGAGAGTCACACTGTTACCAGGAGCGAGCCAACCGAAGAAGAGCATTCAACATTAGCATCAAGATTCAAGGGAAAGAAAAAAGTCACTTTCCAGAAAGGCTCTTAGAGGAAGTCAAACACCAAAGGTATGTTCAAGGGAAAAAGTATTGATACATCTAAGATTAAATGCTTTAGTTGCAATAAGTTGGATCATTTTGGTAGTGACTTCTGGTATAGGAAGAAAAATCCAAGGAAAGGGAAACATCATGCCTCAACTGTTGAGGATGATGAATCCAAAAGAAAACAGAGAAGTCCTTCTAATGAGAGAGAAATAGAAAAGAATATTACCTTGTTTCTGCTTTATCCAGTATAGTTATCACTGGGCCAAAATCTTGGTTAGTAGACAGTGGTGCATCAAAGCACATGATAGGGTACAAGGACATCCTCTCAGATTTCAAGACAAAATTTTTTGCAGAGCAGGTTGAGCTTGGGGATGACAAATGTTACAAGATAGAGAGAGTAGGCTCTATTTCCTTCAGATTGGAATCTGGAGCTATGCTTCATGTTGATGAAGTATTATATGTTCTAGGGCTCAGGGAGAATCTACTATCAGTGACAACACTCGAGGACAAGGGATATTGAGTTATCTTCAAGGACATGAAGGCACTTCTATGGGCAAAAGGTAGCCACTTGAGTACAACATAAACTATTGAGACTCATAGAGGAGGACTGTATGTTGTGACAAGACAATTAGTTCAGGCATTGACTCATGATGCGACTAGCTCCAGCGAGTTGTGGCACAAAAGATTTGGACATCTTCATTACAAAGCACTTCTAGATCTGCAGAATATGACAGGGGAACACATCAGAATCCTTAGAACAGACAATGGAGGAGAGTTTGAATCTCTCCAGTTTGAGGATTTTTGCAAGGAAGCAGGAATCAAGAGACAGCTGACCGTTCCATATAACCCTCAACAAAATTGTGTTGCTCAGAGGAAAAACATGACAATTTGTGAGGCAGTGAAAGCAATGATGATTGACTAGGATTTGCCAAATTCTTTATGGGTAAAAGCTACCTCCACTGTCGTGTATATTCAGAACAAGTGTCCACATGCCATCTTGAAGGACAAGACTCTTGAAGAGGTCTTCTTAGGGATCAAACTTGGAGTAGGGCATCTAAGGATATTTGGGTGTCCAATGTATATTCATGTCCCTAAGGAAAAGAGGACAAAGATGGAACCCTCGAGCAAGAAAGGGGTTTTTGTGGGGTACAGTGAGAACTCCAAGGCTTACAAGATATATGTACCAGGTCAGAGGCAGATAGAGGTAAGCAAAGATGTGACTTTCCATAAGGAAACTGCATTCAAGAAATCCAGAGAGCTACAACAGGAATCGGAAGCAGTTCAGCCAGTTTCATCCTTTTCTGAAAATGAAGAGTAGAGGATAAGAGGGAGGAACCTCATGAAGGGCTAAGAGATGAGCCCCTAGAACCTGCTGAAGAGTTAGAAAGAACTCTTGAAGAACCTCCAGCCAAAAGGAAGCTAGGATGGCTTAAAGAAACAGTGCAGGAAGCAGAAAAGATAACTGCTCCCAAAGGAACTTTCAGGGAAAGTAAGAGGCCTCACAAGTTTGGAGGCTATGTTGCACTGATGAGCAACGTCAGTGATGCCAAACCTTCTTCATTTGAAGAAGCAAATAAATTACAAGTATGGAAGGATGCCATGCTTGAGGAATACATGTCTATTCTAAAGAACAATATCTGGGACAATGTGCCAAGGCCAAAGGACAAATCAATGGTCTCTTCCAAATGGATCTATAAGATCAAACATGCATTTGATGGGAGTGTGGAAAAGTTCAAAGCACGATTTGTGGCCAAAGGCTTCACTCAGAAAGAAGGAATTGTCTACGACAAGACTTTTTCCCTTGCAGCCAAGTATACCTCCATTCGAGTTATTATTGCTTTAGCTTCAGTTCTTGGTTGGAAGTTACATCAGATGGATGTAAAAACAACATTCTTGAATGGAAAGATTGAACAAGAGGTCTTTGCGGAACAACCAGATGGTTTTGTACTGCATAACAGAGACACCCATGTATGCAAGCGAAGGAAGGCCTTGTATGGTCTTAAGCAGGTCCCAGAGTTTGGTATGACATGATTGATGGCTTTCTTAAAAGCCTGGGTTTTCATAAAAGTGATGTTGATACGAATCTATACTTCAATGTAAGAGGGAACCGACCTGTTATACTAATCCTGTATGTTGATGATCTCTTTCTGACAGGAGATGAAGGGCTAATAGGCTAGTGTAAGAGGGAGCTAATCTCAGAATTTGAGATGAAAGACTTAGGCTTGATGCATTACTTCCTTGGATTGGAAGTGTGGCAAAGAAAGGGCGAGATATTTTTGGCACAAGGAAAATACACAGTGGATGTATTAAAGAGGTTTGGTAAGATGGATCGCAAATTCATGTCTACTCCAAAGGGGGCGCAGCTCTTGAGGAAGTACATTTGGGGTTCCAGGGGGTATTCCAGAGAAGATCTGAGGAAACCCTTCCAACCCATTATAGAGGAGGCCAGGATGATTGTTTCGAGTCATACATCGTCAGAGTCTGCCAGTGGAATCACTAGGGCACACTCCCACAACCCAAGAGGTGAGAAAACCCCCAGGGGGTGAGATCCGTAGCTTCAGAGGTCAGATCTTCAGTCCGACAGTCATCAGGATCAGCCTAGAGGCCAGGGTGCGTTTGAGACAACTTCCATGGGTATTTCTTGTTAGTTGATTTGTATTCCTGTGACGATCCATGAGATCTAACTGATGATTAGTATATCTTCTTCCAACTTATTATTGTATTTCCTCATTATATATATCAATGAGCTGTGTTATCCTTCTTTCGCATGCATTATCTTTATACTGGTAAAAAACTTAATGAATTGAAACACACATGCGAAAATCACCAAGCATGTTCACACATTAACTCAAACGCATCTAGAAATCCCCAGAGTATCAGATTTCAGTGGCAAAAACCGTAGTTCAGCAGTAGATATCCAGATCAGCTGGATTAGGGATATTTCAGGTTGATTGCAACTACTAGTAAAAAATAATGAAGAAAGAATGATGCTAAAGAAAGAAAGAAATAATAGAAATGACTATTAAAATCTAGTCCATGCTTGAGTTCTAGCCTTTCTGTGTTTTCCCCAGTCCCAAAGAAATGAATGCTAAAGCTTGAAACCTTATAAAGGGGACTTGCAAATAAATGAAAGGACAATAAAAAGGAAGATTAAGGGGTCGGAAAAACGTAGTGCTTAGAAAGTGGTAACTCAAGAGCAAGTGCACCCTCCACAAAGGCGCTCATAGAAATGGAGCAAATGATTGCTGTTATCCCCCACTTTCAGGGATAACTAGGAGATCATGTCTCGAGGCCCACAGGTCTTAGACATGGAGTACCAAGCGCAGGATTGACTTTAGCATGGCCCTGGAGTGCCCACCTTTTTTTTTTCTAGCATCTTCATCTTGCCAACAACAACAACATCCATCACCATCG
>CBVK0100135896.1:0-14173 GCA_900067695.1 Picea abies
TCTTTTTGCTTAATTAGTCATCCATTAAGGTCATTTATTTTCTTCTTTTGTAGCCACAATGTCAATGAAGCATGTGTTATGCCTCCAGTGGACCTTGTTTGACCATAGAGATACTTTCTAATGCCACATGGCACAATTTCAAGAAATATGTTCCTCCATTAACTCTTTTTTTTTCACATGCCTTACTCTGAACTCTCTCCATTTTAGGTATTTTTTTTGTATTTTTGGTTTTTTCTTACCATATGTCATGCTTTAGCCACCTATTAAGTGTGGCATTCATCTTCTACATAGTGCTTCATTTAGCCATGGGTTTCGGGCCTTGGTTTCAATGATGCAACAAAAATGTAATGAAATCCATGTATCCATGCCTCAATTGTGCCAAGTCTAAGAAAATGGAATCTCTTGGTGAAATTTTCCTCTAGAACATCCTCCAACAAGCCAACCATATTTCTCCACACCTTGGACGATGAATGGTGGTATGGGAAGATGGAATAAAGTGCATAGCCTCCACAACTCGTAACTGCCATTGAAGTCTAAGGATATTTTCTTGTGCTTGGATGACACCCACATTTTTAGGGGGTAGAAACTAGCTCCACCTGGGCATTGCACTCCCTTGTGGGGTGTGAGAGAACTCTAGAATATCTATTGTACCTGGAAGGTGAATCAACAAGTTGGCTACCCATTGGGTTAGGGTGAACCTGTACAAACTTAAAACAATGTTTAATTGCGACTTTAGGTTAGGACCAACCTAAAAATAACTTAAAGTTGTTTCTATTAATTAAATTTTATTTCATTTGGATCCCCTCCTACTAGGGATGACCTCATCATCATCAAATATAACATCAAAATTTGTCCTTCCAAGTGAATTTGACCTTCTTTTTGCTTAATTAGTCAACCATTAAGGTCATTTATTTCCTTATTTTGTAGACACAATGTCAATGAAGCATGTGTTATGCCTCCAGTGGACCTTGTTTGACCATAGAGATACTTTCTAATGCCCAAATCATTTGGTAGAAGTGGGTCTTGTTGCAGGGATGGAGGTGACTAGGGGTTGTTCCCCTACTACATGATGCTTTGACAACTCTTTAGATAAGATGATGGGTTGATCATCACTCTAAAGGTATTTCTTTTCTACAACATCGACCAATAATTTATTTCCTTATACCTTTCAACCAACTTATTGAAAATCATATCCATGAGATTATTTGATAGGCTTGCAAAGTGTCATCAAGTTTCTTGCTTCTTTCCATGCAATGTTGAAGCAAAAAATCCTCGTCATAGAATTCTTCAAGAGCCTACTAACAATCTCAAAATCCTGCAAATTGCTTTGATGAAACTTGAAATTGAAGACACAACCCTTGGACAATCTTTACGAAACAATTAATGTGTTGCAATTCCTCTCAACGTACAAATGAACAATTTCATCATAATATCCTTATGAATAACGTTTAGGTCTGCCATAAAATCCCTAGTCGCGACCTCCATTTGTATTGTCAGTATCTGAGATGGAGGTCATATGGTGTTATGTAATGGTGGGGTCAATTGTTAAGATGATGGGGAGGTAGGGTTTAAGGGAATGTGTTTCACCTTATTTTTAATACTAAATGCAAAAACAATTCATCATATCATCTTCATGAATGATGCCCATGCATCCAAATGCACATGGAATATGTATCACTTATCATGCAACATGGATTAGGTAGATACCCTATCTTACCACCACTTCCCTTGCCACCCTTAAGTCCTTATTTAATTCCATAAGTTTATCATGCAATATGGTTTAGCATGGGTTTTTGTTGTTGTCGGGATTTGGTGGTATGTGCTTGTCATGCAACATGGATTAGGTAGATACCCATGTTCAACCCTAGGTTTCTTTGATTCCTACAAAACTATTATTGTTTCCCTATAGTATTGGGGTTTAGGATGGCCTTATGGGAGTTGAAAATGAAACACATGGGGGTTAGCAAAAATTAGAGGCATTTTGTGTCGTGTGGTTCCTCTTCCTTGAGCAGAGGGTGCCTAGTTGGGTTGTCCTAGTCTAGTATTTATATTTTTCTATACCATTTCTAGAAGTTATGGCATTGTTCAAGTTCAAGTGAGAATTTTTTTTTTAGGTTCATTACGCACAAATCCAACAAACAACAACCTTAATACTATTTTTTTCTTAGATCCATATGATAAATTTATCATGTCCTTAGTGTTTTAACATTTTTAATATGTCCTTAATATGTCCAAAATCAAGAGGGATATCACATTAAATTAGGTGGTTGACCACTAATATTGGTAATTTCACCCTAGTCTAATTGTGCATCCAAAACTAAAGATATAAAAAAATTATTTAGAACTGTGAATATGATGATGGACTACTAACTAACAACACGTGCACATGCACCTGAAGGTACAACAGGTACCTGTCAGATATTTCTTCATCGAGTGAGGAAAGCTTAGAACAAATAGAGGCCGGAAATGCGACTGCATCTAGTAGATATGATAAGAAAATAAGGACCAGAGGTGAAAAAGTCAGAATAAAATTTTGTAGACGCATGACATTTTTTCTTGCCGAAGGAGGATCATGCTCTTATGATGATGAGAGCACAGGAGACATAGATTTTCCACTCAGGTATAAGCCTCTGGTGAAGCAATGGGTACCTAAGGAACTAACTCCTATAGATGTTGACTTCGTTGTCAATAATAGGACATATCGCATTGCACCATCCTCCCTGCATGGCTTGGGGATATTTTCCATGGATGGAATAATTGTAAAATACAATACAGTAACTGAATTGATGGACTATGTCGGACTGTGTTACAATTATAACGATTGGATACAGCTGGTCCGGTACATGCGAAGTATGCAAAGATATGCACTCGCCGCAAATTATATACAACTAATAAACAAGGATAAAAATAAGGGAGTGACTATCTATATTGATAAAAGGCCTAAAGCTTCTAACAATATTGCAAGGTTTATAAACAACACATGACCCAGGACAACAAACAAACAACCGAATTGCATATTTGAGGGACGTGAAGAGAATAGGGTAGTCATGTGCGCAATAAAAAAGATAGCTCTCGGGAAAGAGTTATTAGTGGATTACCATTTGAATCGAATAGAAACATTGACTAATAGTGTGCAGGTTCTTATGCAACACCTCTGTAAGAAACCTCTACTTATTGCCTTATATTTTTTTATTATCTTTAACATTGTTGTAAATATTATCTTTAACATTGTTTTTTTGTTATCATTAACAATTTTTTAAATATTTGGGGGTTCTAATTATATTTTAATGTGGCAGGATGATCATGGAAAAGGGTCAGCCGCAGAACATGTAAATGATTATCAATTTCCACTTTCATTTTACGTTGTTTTTATTATTTGCTTATATAATTTTATTGAAATAATATTGGTTTTGCTGAAATTATATGTAGTCAACAGGCCATGTGGATCATGATTCCGCCAATGAGGAGGGGTTTTATTCTTGCATTGATCCGATGCTCTTATTAAAAAAAAAAATCATTAAAGCTAACAAGGAACTTGTTAGCTTGTTAGATCGTCCAGAACAAACTTTGGACGTCAAAGAAAGGATCAAGCTCCTTATGTCACAAATTAACACATATAAGGTAATAACCATAATTTTATTTTTATTTTTTTAATGCACTCATATGTTCAATTATGATACTTTGTTCTTTAACTATTACATTATCTCACGAATAAACATTTTCTTTTTTATAAAGGAATATTTGGAACATGTTCAGCCCGGGGTTGGTAGTAGTGGCGCTACAAAGACGCTACAGAGTCCTGATGCAGGCGGTCATACAGCTGCTAGAGCATTATTTACTTCTCCATCTTCCACACCTCATTTAGATAGGAGCCATGACACACACCGACAGGCATCCACACCTCGATCAGAGTCTAGAGATGGTGGCAGAGATGAGGATCATAGTGATGTGGTTGAGATGGTTGCATTTCCTGGAGCTAGATGTGTGACAAGCATGGGGACCCTTTCGTGCACATTTTTAGTCGAAGATAATGGGCTTCCATTAAAACAATCAAGACTCCCAAGTAGTTTTAATTCATATTTTAATCATTTAATGTTGTCCTCATATAGAAATCATCTAGATTATTAATTTTAAATTAATGACCATATATTTTTGTGTGTAGGAAATGACCTTTTTTATAGGCATGTAGAGAGCAAGGCCTTGTCTATTTTTGAGGAAACCTTACGCATGAGGTGGAATTTCCAGAATTCCAACCTCAAAAAGGAACTTATGGATTATCTTGAAGGCCTCTTTGGTGTAGACACGTTCAATACAAAAGCAATCACATCTGCAGCGGGTGAATATTTAAAATATACTTGGGATGTTTATAGATGAAGCTTGGCAAGAAATCCTAGGTATGAGTGTCCTCCCTCAATTCTAGAGAGGGAGTGGAAGGCAATCATTGATGATGCAAAAGAGAATATTTTGAAAAAATCCGGAGAACAAATAACTGGTACACCAAGGTAAATTACAAATTTTTGAATTCAATACTAGCTTTATTTTTCTTTAGATCTAAATAAAAGTGTGGTTATATATAACATACTTGAAAATTTTGATGATAGGTTTCCTGACACTTCAAAGGCAACCAAAGCAAGGATTTCCAAACATGGCCAACACAAGCTAGGCCAGGGCGGCTACTCGAGGTTACAGTCACGAATCGTAAGTACCCGAACACTTTAAGAATATTATTTGTATCACCTTACAAATTTAAGGTAATTGCAGTGAAAAACATTAAAAAACCATACCCTTATGCAATGCAAGGTGACGACTTCGGCACTGAAACCACGAAGGAAGACCTCCAAGTTGGTTACAAGTATGGTTATAAAGTTATGGTTGATAGTAGGAAAAGCATGGGGCAGACCCCAAGATCCAATATGTGGGATAAGGTAAATAAAAAACAGTCCACATTAACCTTTCGTTACTTATAAAATACGTAAATGTTTGATATCGTCCATAATTTAATGTCTTACTTTGTTTTAATCAGGGGAGCAGCACTATCAACGAAACCATTAGTACTGAACAACATATTGTTGATAGTGAAATGATGCTAGAATATCATGATGCTCCCCAGCAACCCCATCCCAGTGAGGTGCAGCCCCAAGATGTTCCTGTGACTGAGGCCCACGACAGTAAAATGTCTATATATTAATCATATACTTAATAATTTTGTACTTATAAATTTTGACGTTTCAATGGCAGAGAATGTCATAGATAATCATCCTCGACCTAAAGATCAGGTGAACAGGCCAGCAGCCATTCCAACGGTGCCGACTAGAGGACCAGGTAAATAATTGCATTGCAAATTATTTTTTTAACATTAATGAACTACTTCAATGATATTTAAAAATTGGCCATATAAATTTAATATTTTTTATTTTTTTAGGTGATGGCCCCTCAAGGTAGCATCCACATCGTGGGTATAAGACCAAACGTACTCGGCGTGAAAGGACTGAAACAACATCATCTGTTGAAGAGCACCCAGTAAACGAAGACATGGACGTGGATGATTTGCTTAAGAACTGGAAAGCAAAAAAGAAGACTAAAAGAAATTCATGATGTCATGTAATAATTTTATAAGACAGTTAGATGTACATTATATAGTTGATATTATACACAAGGCTATTTCTATGGCTTGTATATATCTGTGAATGTAATTTTTTTATACACTTAATGATCATTTCAGCTTCTCTTAATGATGCAATTTCCAAAATCTTGTGACATGATATATGCAACTTTCAAAGTCTTGTGACATGTTTCATTGTGTCTCACATGACAAAGAGCATTACCATTATTTTCATTGTGTCTTTTCATTGTGTCATGGACATGGTGTTTCTACTCAACATTGCCTCAAATCTTACTTATTCATTCCTCTATGATATGTACAATGATGTTGAACCTTCCACAAATCATTACGAGCAGAAAAATAAGCCAAGGACAAGAACCCAAGGATTTCAATGTTAAGGTCTTGTGATTCCACAAGGTGGGATACAAAGAGGAATTGTTTACATGCATAAACATGAAAAGACTCTTGCTCCATGAGGTAATTGGTCCAGGTATCATGGTATGTGTCATTTTTTATCATTATAACCTTTAGATATATGCATCTTACTCCTTTTATTTCTGAAAACTGCTTGGATCTTACATTGACCTGCTTGACCATGGTTTGGGGGATTAACAGAGTGTCCTAGCAAGCCTGTACCCATAGGTTTTGGTTTTCCACCAGGGGGATTTCTAAAGAGCCATCGTTCACTCCCATCATATCATCACTTATACATCTTGTTTCCCACTCATCTGTCCCATTCCCCTAGTCTGAGCATTAGGATGATCTGCTTGTGGGGTTGCACCTTATCTCGTGGGAAGAAGGGGCTAAAGGCCCAGAAGGTAAAAGCAGTTGGTAAAAGATAAAAGCCATAAAAAATGAAACCTAGAGATGCCTCATATGGTTGTTGGGACTCCATCAGGGGCAGAGACAGGACAATGATTGGTTGAGCTCTTGCACATGAGAAGAAGAAGGACGTTGCATCCAGGACACTTTGGTTGAGCCTAGCCCAAGGGGGTTGACCCTTTTCAGATGGAGTGTTTCCCTTTGATGACCAAGACATCACCGAGGAGGCCTTGACATCACCTTGAACATGTGGCAGTTTGATAGGGTAGCTGGCACATGTGGCAGGGTTTGGAGGCCTAAAAAGGGCCAACGTTTTGTCACTTATGCTGCATTTTTCCCTAAAAAGGGCCAACGTCTCCCGCAGGAGGGCTTGACATCTTGCTTATGCTCATTTAGGGATTTGATTTAGCAATTTAATGTAAAAACAGTATGATTTTGGTTTGTAGCCTTGTCGACTATTTTTAATGACCTAATTTTAATTATAGGTCATGATACACTATATATTGAGGATGTTTCTCCCTCATTTGACATAACACACAACTCACTCTCTTGTGAGGTCTGATTTTTGTGCCCTAGTTTGGGTATTTGGTCTTTTAAAGTGAGGCACACTTGTTGATGGAATGATTATCTTGGCATATTTGGCATTTCTCTTGAAGGAAGGTTTACAACTAGGGTTTGCACATGCTTTTTCATCATGATATGTAAGTGTTTTCTTGCAAAACTTCTTAATTGAATGGTTGTAGGTTTATATTCTTTCATTTACTTATAAATTTGTTGATTTAAAACCCTAGGTGACAAGCACACAAGTAGGTCATTGTTTCATGTCCCCTTAGAGAGAAATATTCAGCCATTGAAGAAGGAAGAAAGAGCCTAGCCTTTGCTACACTCTTTTCACTTTTTCCTTTGTGCTAGCTATGTTTTTAAAGGTTAAAAAGGAGGTGACATCCCAGGCCTAGGTTATCTACACCTAGGGTCGTCCATCTTCTAGGGTTTGGTGATAAAGCCTTGACATTGCAACACTTTCCCTCACCTCATCCTCTTGTTTTAACTTATCTTTTATGCTAGTCGTTTTGCCAAGTTTGACCTAAGGAAGGAGGAAAGAGCACGAGGCCTTGCTTAAGCAGCACTGGAGTGAGCCTCTTTCCCCTAGGGTTTCGATTCTAGGGCCCTACCATTGCAGCACTCTAGAACCCTTCCCTCTTGTCCTAAGCCTTTATCCCTTCAAATCTTGCATCCTCTCCTTAATTGACTCCATCTACCCCTAGGCACTGATCTTAGAGCCACAACGTTGAAGTGATAGTGCTCAAACAACCTCTCAAAACTTTTAAACTTGAAACCCTAACTAACTAGCTAACCCTAACTAGGCTAACGTCACACTTGATTATTCCATCTTGACGCAGCAAATTTTGATGATAAGCAATTAGATGATGGTTGAAAGAATTTATTGAGTAAATGATTGATTAAATACATTGTTAGCCACATCATCTTAATAGTTATTGATGAATTGATACTTTTCCATTGCTATATTGATAAAACGTTGATCTCATTAATATATATTGTTTCACATTGCTTATATATTGATGTCAGATAGTTACATGAAGTACTAACCAACTAAATTATAGCCTACATATATTCTTCTGCTATTGTCTTGTTCCGGGCAGGTGTTCTCATTTGGGCATACACTTCATTTATTGGTTGATTAGCCGGACTATCTGATCTTGGTGGTAACTTGTGAGGAGGAACTTTAACCTTAACCTTTATATCTTTGCCTCTTCAAAACCCTAGGTTACCGAGGACGTCTCCCCTGGGCTAACCTCCCTAAATATAAAGAACCTCCCCATTGAGGTGACATTGGGTGGGGTAAGTTCATGTTACGCCAGTTTGGCCTCTATCCTTTAGCCATCCGACCCAGCTACAAACTGTGCGATAACATTTTGGCGCCGTTGTCAAGGAACACTGAGTCAATCTTCCTCAAAAAACAAATCTTTTCAGTAAGCCTTGCCTCATAGACCTTTTCTTACAAGCTTACCTGGTGACTCCACTAGGGTGTTATTCCCCTTTTCTTTGATAGTTTCAAGAAAATTATCTGGCGACTCCACTAATGACGAAGCCAACTATGACTTCACAATGGGATCCAGGGAACTACAAACCTTTGGACATGAGTAAAATCCTGGGATATCCCAGAAAAATGCCTCTCTTCTATAAGAATTGGCTCCCTAGATTCTTTGGCATCGATGGAGAAAGTCCCGATTATCACATGAGCAAATTTTGGGAATTCTTTCAATACCGCCCTGTCAATGAAGAAGCTGAAGACTTGGTGATGAAACTCTTCTCTGCCTCTCTGCATGGAGGGGCTAAGAAATGGTATGATAATCTTCGAGCTACCAGCATCACATCTATGGACCATTTCGAGGAAATCTTCCTTGCAAAGTGGGCTATGAAATTGGAAGATATACAATCATTGCTAAAAGATCATGAATGCATAAAACAAACAGAGGGTGTGATTTTCAAAGTTTTTGTGGCTTGGTTCCAAAATTTTCTTTACCGGATTCCTAAAAGCCATCGTCCTAAAGATAAGTACCTCATTTATCTCTATACTAATGGACTTCAAGGGCATTTGAGCTTCCTTCTAAATAAGAAGAAACCAAAAACACTTGCAAAAGCTCACAACATGGCCATTCAAATCGAAAAGAATCTCTTATTGTCCAAAACCAATTCCATGGACACTCTCAGCTTGATAAAACTAGTTTCCCTTGAAACCTTTTCTAAAGATCCACAAGAAAGAAGGGAACAAGTTTTTGACCAGCAGAATGAGGAGGTGACTAAGGAGCAAGAACCTAAGCAAGATGATGAAGTATCCACCGGTGCTCCTCCCTCTGATGAGATCATCCAAGAACCTGTTTATTCTGCACAGCAAAGTGAAGATAAGGTTAGTTGATCTTCACTTCAGGATTCCAATGACACCTCATTCCTTGATTTAGAAAATGAAGAAGAAAAGAAAGCTTTGAAAGAAGTGGATGGTCCCTGCTATGCAATCAAAGACAAAGAATCAATTCATGAGGATGAAGCAATAAAGCATGCTAAAAACACCAAAGTCATCGAAGCCCCTGCACAAGAAGAAACAGTAAGTTACCCTCCTCCCCTTGTTTTTGATGATGCTTTACTTTATGATGAAGGAAATGAGGAGGAGGAGAATGAGTTTTCAAATGTTTCAACCCCTCCATGTTATGATACTGATATTGACATAGCTTATTTTGACAAGTTCATACATGTTGGGAGACGTAGGTGGGATGTGGTTAGTTATGATATGGATCCCATCTATGACATAAAGAGTCATCTCAGAGTGTTGCCTTTGAAATTATCACAGCAAGCTATTGACCAGTCGCAACAGGGAGATGAGATTTTTACTGAGTCTCCACAAACACCCAAGGTTGACCAAGTACAGTACTTTCCTGATGATTTTCCGTCTTACCTTGAGGCCTTTGGTGAGTACTCCTCTGAGCACTTATGTTTACCCTATGAAGATGACTATCAACCGCCACTATGCTCTGATTCTGATAGGAGTAAAAACATTGTTTGCCTAAAGAAGGATCCTCATGACTATTCACCCCAGCCACCTGTTATTACTTCACCGTGCTTTTCCATTAAAGGTGTAGTTGGGAAGTACCTTTTTCATGTTGAGCTTCCTCCTAGGAAAACCCTAGACTCCAAGGGTTGGTTGGGTACTGCAAATTTGAGTCAGTTATCCCAGTTTTTCAACTTTCCCTTGATAGTTTGTCAGTCGTCTGCTAGATCTTTGTCGATCCCTTCCTTGACTTCAGAGCATGAGGATGTCCTAGGTAACCAGTTTGCAGGCCCTTTCAGTCAGTTTTTTGAACCTTTCATTTTTCATGACCCTTTCTTGAAGTGGATTGAGTACTTTCCTTAGAGATGGACTTGGCAGGATTGTATCCCTCCCACCCGCCTCCATGAGTTAGACTTTGAGTTTTCCGATGATATGATATACATTATAACTCATGACATTTTTGTGCTTGACTTGTCACTGTTCTGGTTCATGATGAAGCACAAAGGCAGGTATTATGGGACATTGCTAGATTGGCTTCATTGGCTATTTGACTACACCAAACATCCAGCCAAAGGTAAGTGTAGGTAAGTAGTTTTCTTTGCATTATTGATTATTTTTCAGTATATATGTGTCCATATATGCGGGGTGGCAATACCACCCCATCTTTGTTGTTGATGCCTTTTTCAAGTTGAGCAGGTCTGTAGGTTATGACAGAGATGTTAAGGTTCTCATGCGCTCTATGGTGAGCACATGTCCCCAAGTTGGAGCCAGATGTTATCCCCGATTTCTAGGGATAACTAGGAGATCATGTCTCAAGGTCCACGGGTCCTAGACATGGAGTATTGAGAGCAGGATTGACCTGAGCATGGCCCTAGAGGGCCCATCTTTCTTCTCTTACATCAGACTCATCTTGTCAACAACAGCATCCATCACCTTCATCTTGGACTTGTATCAGAAAAGACTCTTGCTCCATGAGGTAATTGGTCCAAGTATCATGGTATGTGTCATTTTTTATCATTATAACCTTTACATATATGCATCTTACTCATTTTATTTCTGACAACTGCTTGGATCTTACATTGACCCGCTTGACCATGGTTTGGGGGATTAACAGAGTGTCCTAGAAAGCCTGTACCCATAGGTTTTGGTTTTCCACCAGGGGGATTTCTAAAGAGCCATCATCCACTCCCATCATATCATCACTTTTACATCTTGTTTCCCACTCATCTGTCCCATTCCCCTAGTCCGAGCATTAGGATGATCTGTTTGTGGGGTTGCACCTTATCTTGTGGGAAGAAGGGGCTAAAGTCCCGGAAGGTAAAAGCAGCTGGTAAAAGATAAAAGCCATAAAAAATGAAACCTAGAGATGACTCGCCCAGGGATCCCCGAGAAGGAAATAAAAATCCTCTCAGCAAGAAATAAGAGGGACCCGAAGAAAAATAACAAAACAAGACCTAGCCAAGAGGATAGGGGTCTCATCATGAGCCAGCCTATTATGTTCATGGGTACCTAGCAGTATGACATTGCCACTATCTAGTTACCACGCCAGCGCAGTGACCCTTGGTTGCATGGCCAAGAGAAAGAGGGTCTCATCACGAGCCAGCCTTATCATCTCTGTGAAAGTGCTTGTGGGTAACACTGTCAGCTCTGGTCACCACGCCAGTGTCCTCTAGTTAGTCCTTGAAATAAAAAAGAAGAAATCAAATAAAGAAAATAATAAAGGCAATAAAGGGCTCGAAAAGAATTGCATCCATGACGGGTACAACTCGCCTTCTACAAAGGCACCCGCAGGTAATATCATGCATCCCTGTCTTTCACTCTACCCATATGTCTGGACATCCCTTGACCACATCACCTTGTTTTACATGGCTTGGATGATACCCCTTGAAGACTTTCCTTTCCTTATGAATACTAGCCCAATAGGGTATTTTGTCTTTTTCTTCAGCTTTGTATTGTAGTTCTTTGTAATATCTTTGAGCTATTGAATGATATATCAGGGGTTTTATGCATATATTTCATAAAATTAATGATGAAATGTGATTGACATTGCTATGATCCCTATGACTAATGAGCCCATGGAGGGTGAGGTTTTTTATGTCCAGGACCATGCCCGACGGATAGGTACCAGTTGGACCGATACACATGGGGAGATGATTAGCTCGGACCTCCATGGGGATGACGAGCCCATCATATGGTTATTGGGACTCCATCAGGGGCAGAGATAGGACAGTGATTGGTTGAGCTCTTGCACATGAGAAGAAGAAGGATGTTCCATCCAGGACACTTTGGTTGAGCCTAGCCCAAGGGGGTTGACCCTTTTCAGATGGAGTATTTCCCTTTGATGACCAAGACGTCACCCAGGAGGCCTTGATGTCACCCTGAGCGTGTGGCAGTTTGATAAGGAAACTGGCACATGTGGCAGGGTTTGGAGGCCTAAAAAGGGACAACGTTTTGTCATTTATGTTGCATTTTTCCCTAAAAAGGACCAACGTCTCCCTCGGGAGGGCTTGACGTCTTTATTATGCTCATTTAGGGATTTGATTTAGCAATTTAATGTAAAAACAGTATGATTATGGTTTGTAGCCTTGTCAGCTATTTTTAATGACCTAATTTTAATTATAGGTCATGATACACTATATATTGAGGATGTTTCTCCCTCATTTGACATAACACACAACTCACTCTCTTGTGAGGTCTAATTTTTGCGCCCTAGTTTGGGTATTTTGTCTTTTAAAGTGAGGCGCACTTGTTGATAGAAGGATTATCTTGGCATATTTGGCATTTCTCTTAAAGGAAGGTTTACAACTACGGTTTGCACATGCTTTTTCATCATGATATGTAAGTGTTTTCTTGCAAAACTTCTTAATTGAATGGTTGTAGGTTTATATTCTTGCATTTACTTATAAATTTGCTAATTTAAAACCCTAGGTCACAAGCACACAAGTAGGTCATTGTTTCATGTCCCCTTAGAGAGAAATATTCATCCATTGAAGAAGGAATAAAGAGCCTAGCTTTTGCTACACTCTTTTCACTTTTTCATTTGTGCTAGCTATGTTTTTAAAGGTTAAAAAGGAGGTGACGTCCCAGGCCTAGGTTATCTACACCTAGGGTCGTCCATCTTCAAGCGTTTGGTGATAAATCCTTGCCATTGCAACACTTTCTCTCACCTCATCCTCTTGTTTTAACTTATCTTTTATGCTATCCGTTTTGCCAAGTTTGACCTAAGGAAGGAGGAAAGAGTACGAGACCTTGCTTAAGCAACACCAGAGTGAGCCTCTTTCCCCTAGGGTTTCGATTCTAGGGCCCTGCCATTGCAACACTCTAGAACCCTTCCCTCTTGTCCTTAGCCTTTATCCCTTAAAATCTTGCATCCTCTCCTTAATTGACTCCATCTACCCTTAGGCATTAATCTTAGAGCCACAACATTGAAGTGATAGTGCTCAAACAACCTCTCAAAACTTTTAAATTTGAAACCCTAACTAGGTTGACGTCACACTTGGTTATTCCATCTTGACGCAGCAAATTTTGATGATAAGCAATTAGATGATGGTTGAAAGCATTTATTGAGTAAATGATTGATTAAATACATCGTTAGCCACATCATCTTAATAGTTATTGATGAATTGATACTTTTCCATTGCTATATTGATAAAACATTGATCTCATTAATATATGTTGTTTCACATTGCTTATATATTGATGTCAGATAGTTACATGAAGTACTAACCTACTGAATTATAGCCTGCATATATTCTTTTGCTATTGTCTTGTTCCAGGCAGGTGTTCTCATTTGGGCATACACTTCATTTATCGGCTGATTAGTCGGACTATCTGATCTTAGAGGGACTTTAACCTTAACCTTTATATCTTTGCCTCTTCAAAACCCCAGGTTACTGGGGACGTCTCCCCTGGGCTAACCTCCCTAAATAGAAATAACCTCCCCATTGATGTGACATTGGGTGAGGTAGGTTCTTGTTATGCCAGTTTGGCCTCTATCCTTTAGCCATCCAACCCAGCTACAAACTGTGTGATAACACTTCCCACAATGTTAGAGTCAATGACAATTATATCATTGGTGGAAATGATGGATGAAATTACCTATAACTAGTGGAATGTAGGACTCTTAAACTTCCCATGGCATGAAGATTGTACTCAACCCATGCTCCCATTATTATGTGAAAATA
>CBVK0100135897.1:0-14173 GCA_900067695.1 Picea abies
TTGTAAGTAGTCTACTTGGTCTGGAAAAGGGTTAAACTTATACCAAATAGGCACCCTTTCAAAACCATTTAATGAGTGGGAAAGAGACAAGTTCACTCGACAATCTTTTCATTTTTTCGGGAGTCAGAAAAGAGCTTAACCAAGACTTGGGGGGAGTCCCATAGGTAATGGTCAAAATGCTTGTGAGTAAGAAAATGGGCTTCGAATGCAAGGTCATATTGGGACGATAAGGAACTCCCAGTCCTATGGAATAATTTTTGCATGGGCACCAATTGACACAAAGGTTCTAACTAGGGTACCCATGTTTGGTAAGTCTCTACCACTTAATAACGACACTTCTACTAGTAGTGAGAAGGTTATGTGCTGCTAAGAAATGGGTTCATACCTTGGGTGTATGGACCACGATCATAGGATGATGCAAGAATGCAAAGAGGAGTGAAGACCTATCCTATATGTTGGTGAAATAATATACCTACCAAATGTATGAATGGGCAAAAAATTGTTGGAAATCTGTTAAAAACCCTAGACAAAGCCACTAAAACTAAGTCTTTCCACTGCACAATTAGTCCATAAGGTCAAAAATAAAAAAGATTTATGGAAAGTGGGTAAAACATTTCTACTAATAGTAAAAATAAGACATTTTACCATACCATTTGAGTTTTTTCACCCACATAGTGCATTTTAGGCCATTTTTCCCACGATCTTCAAGTGACGATTGTAGGAGATACGATAAACATAATCGGAAATCATTTGGACCAAGTAAGTGCCCATCCCATCCTCTTCAATTTTAATGGTTTAAATATCAGTTTTAGTTCCCATTTTCTTAGTATTAGAGGTTGTTACATGGAAACTAGGTTGTACACGAGTGATAGATCATCAGGTCGCATATACGACCCCATATACATGGGAAAAGTGAAGTCTACATGAATATATGAACTCCTATACACGACTGCCATAATGTTAGGTTGCGTACAAGTCCGTGAACAAGTTGTTTGAAGGGTTTTAACTCAAAAAATGGTCTTTCCTTTGCAGGATGGTTATTGAATGGAGGGAAAGGGAGCATGAGGAGATAGATGCAGCACTGGGAAGAGATGTGAGGGCCCAACAAGCTTTGAAATAATGTGGCATTTATAAATTTTGGTCTCTCAAAGGAATGAGGGATCATGTGAGGTTGCTCTAGTTATTGGTAAACTATTGGGATCTAGAGACAGAGTCCTTCAATCTCAATGGGAAACCATTGAGGATTGAAGTGGACGATATATACTTTATCACAGGATTGTCTCATCGGGGTGAGGTGGTGAATCTCAAGGCCTAAGGGGCTGGGGGTGGTAGGACTATGGAGGAGTACATTTCCACTCACTATGTTGGAGGCACAAATAAAGTAGTGAGCCAACTCCCTATCAGGGTGATCGAGAACATGAGTTTAAAGATAGTCGTGCTTGTACTAAGACATATTTTAGGGTCATCCTCATTGCACTAAGCATCAAGGCCACTCATGTTATTTGTATTGGATTTTTTAAGACCCATTGTTTATGATTGGTGTACCTCAATTCTGGCCAACATGAAGAGCGAGTTGATTGATTGCAAACATGGGAAAATGAGAATTTTTGGATTTGCATCCATAATTTGTAGTTTTTTCTTTGAGAGGGCTCTAGGTTTGATCCCTAGAGTAGATATTACTCCACATGGACTACACAATCCAACCATGTCACGGTGGACCGAAGTGATGAGGCAGCTAGGAGGTGGTAGGGTTCCAACACCCTACAATAATGAGTTCTTTTCTTGGTGGTGCCGACAGGTCATAGCTATTGATGACTATCCTTGTGGAGGGATAAACTACAGAGGGGACCATGACATTCCATTGCCACCAGGTTCCACCTATGGTGATATTGGTAAGAAGTGATTTTTATATATTTCATTTCTTTTGTGTTTTTCAATTTTGATAAAGGAAAAATAAAAAATGGAAATATTTTTTATGGAATCAAATATTAACAATTGCTTTGTTACGTAGAGTAGGTATGTGATGGCCAGAGGGATTTCCATGACATCAACGAAGTGGGAGATGAGATGATCTAGTAGGAAGGTATGCAAAGATGCAAAGAGAGTGCTACAGAATGTGCATGGGAACCTTCCTCAATTGACGCATAAGATTCCTAAGGTTCAAGTGAAGGATCTACCAGAGGCGATGCAATGACAGGTGGTGGGTGTACCCCGTGTGTGGGTGTGACTCTTTGAACATCTTGCAAATGTCATAGTGTGATATCATGATACACATACGACACCAGAGGCATAGATTCCACAGTCAGGATATGTACCGACCATATATGTATTTTGAGGGTGTGAGCCCCATTTTGTACTATGACACCATATTTTTTGGAATTGGAAGGATGTGAGCCCCATTTTGTACTATGACACCATATTTTTTGGAATTGGAAGGAGAAATATAAAAAATTTGGTCTTTGACTTTACTTATATATGTTACAATGTGTAAATGTATGAATGTGTTTTCTTTACTTAGTTATGTGACAAATGACAATCTAAAATGTAATTAGCATATGCATCAAATAATTGATTAGAACTTCTAGGGATGTAATTATACATAAGAAAATCAAATATTGCTCCAAAAGTCACACCCGTAGGAATCATCCAAGTAGAGTAGGATCTCTCACACGATAACTGTTGTTCAAATGAGATATGACTAACTGGGAGTCCATGAAAATTTCTAAATATTGAACACCAATGGAAAAATGGCATTGTGTAATAGCTCTATAATGACGCTATACTCAGCCACACTATTTGTTGATGGCTCCAGACGAAAGCCACCTGAAGACACCAGTTGACCTTTGGGTGAGTAAATGACCCAAGCAGTAGAAGCCATGTTCCACATATGATGATTGGCACTGTCTATGAATCCTAGTAGACTGATGATTCTGTTGAAATCTGCCAACTAAGGGAAAACTAGATAAGAAATTCGATGACACAAAGAAAAGATAAATAATTATATACATTAAGATACACTAGTATATAGAGGTCACACCCGAGTTTGAGGGCTCAAGCGTAATACCTTTTAAGGTATAGCCTATTTCTGGGCTCATCCAACATATTCCCTCATAATATTCTAATTCGTAGGCTCCTTTCTCTAAGACACGTTGCACGATATAAGGACTGTGCTACATGGGGTTGAACTTACCTTCCCCCAATGGTTCTTTGGCTTGGTCATAACGGAGAACCAATTCACCCTCAACATACTGGCCGAGACAGAAAGACTTATCATATTGAACCTTAACACGTTGTTTATTATCTTCGATAGTCGTAGAGGCATCTTGAAGTTTCTCATCGAGGTGCTCCAGGTGCATGAGGCATTCTTCAAGATCGGATGTGTCAGGTAGGAGTTCAATTTCCAATTTAAGGGAATGGATTTCACATTTAATCACAATAATCGACTCCACGACATGTATTAACTGAAAATGAGATGAGAGAAACCAATGGATGTGTTTACTGTGGCTCGTTATGCCCAATGTGCAGGGAAAAACATCAGATGCCAGTCAGATTTAGTCTGGTTGATAGGTTTTTGCAAAATGGTATTTAGAGATTTATTCACTGCCTTTACTTTTCCATTTTCCTTGGGATACTAAGGGGAAGAATGATTGTGGTTAAACCCCAGTTTTGATGCTAATTATTTCATCATTTTATTTTGAAAGTGACTTCCATGATCAATGACAATCTCTTTTGGGATTTTGAACCGGGCTATAATCTGGTTGAACATGAAGAATGATGCAGTATTACCATTGAATTTAACGGTAAGCATGGCCTTTGCCCATTTAGTAAAATAGTCCACGACCACGATAATATGTTGGTTCCCCCTAGCCGAGGTTGGGTTGAATTCCATAAAATCCACCCCCAACTTGATGAAGGGACCAATGATGATGACTGGGTGAAGAGGGTTTGGGTGTGAGCACATTTTCTGAGAGAAAATATGGCAAGGGTGATACCTCTTGACTGCTTCAACGCAATCTTTAAAAATTGATGGCCAAAAATAACCAGCTCACAAAATATTTTGGGTTGTTGCAAGCCAAGATAAATGACCACCACATGCCCCACTGTGACAATGATTGAGAACAACTTCAATTTCCTCATGATTCAAGTAACGAAGTAATATATTATCCACCCCTTGACGATACAAAGTGTTGTCGATAATAAGTTAGTTCTTAGCTTGATGACGTATATATATTCGATCGTCTCTCGATGGATGTTGCGGTAGCTTCAAGGTTTGAAGGTAGATCAAAATGCATCCATACTAGGGGTCCAAATACAATATAAGTGTTGATATTATGGTAGTTGCGGGAGGTATTTAACTCCACATGTAAACTTGACGAGAATAGAATACTCTGGGAAGCAAGAAGAAAGCCTAATGAGTTGGCTAATAACCCTAGAAGACTTGTCGGCTCAAGAAGATAATTTGTATTAGGTTATTAGCCTCAAAGAGGAGAAGTTAGCCCAGGCAGTTAGCCAGAATTAGTGTAAATATAGGAGGCTAGTTCTCATTCTGGCAGGCAGTCTCAGAATTGTAGAGCAACAACTTGTGTGCACTGCAACGCCCAGTCTTGTGTGCAGGTTTGAGGAGAGCTGCCATTGCAACTGTTGTAGCTAGTAGATCACGTTTGGCTTGGACTATCTCTTGGTTAGGGTTTGGACTATCTGATCAACTCTTGTTAATGTGATATCCTTAGGGAAAGGTGCACTACCCTTTGTTTGGATATCTAGCCTAGGGTTTTCTTCCGAAGTGATTCTCTGTCAAGGTCAAGGTGCTTGGAGGGTGGCTTCGGCCTATGGTTGGGTGAAAATAGAGATATTGTCAATGGTAAAACAAGCACAATCCTTTATATTCTAACAATAAGGAAAATATTTTCATCCATGAATGAATCATCATGAAAAATGTCCTTATCTAGTCGAAGGAAGTTCGACATCAATAAAAAAAAAACTAGTGATTTCTTAGACTTCGCAGAAGCAAAATCAAATTCAAATTCTTGCAAAATAACAATCCACTTATTGTATTTCCCTCCTATGATATGCCTGGCAAGGACATATTGAAATGGATTGATATCTGCAACCATGGTAGTTTTTCAAAGTAAGATATAATGTCATAATATCTGAACCACGTGTACAACATCCAAGGTCAACTTCTCTACATGAAAGTATTTAAGTTCAAGACCAACTAGGTTTTGATTAAGATAGTAGTCAATGTGCTCATGGAGATCATCATCCTCCTGAACTAGTACCATACCAACCATCCCTTCAAATGCGACGATATAAAGAAAATAGTCTCTACTGTAGTCTGGAGGCTTCAACAGAGGTGTCGACACCAAAGATTTCTTAAGAGCATTGAATAATTCATGGGCTCACTCATCCCATATAAATAGTGTCCTACTTCAAAAGACACATGAAACCTTTAGTTAAATTGACACAGTTCACATTGAAACGACACAGGAAGTTAGCCTTCCCCTACAAACCTTGAAGTTTTTGAATGTTGCTTGGGGGAGGCAACTAAAGTATTTCCTAAACATTCATAGGATCCTCCATGATCCCATTCTCAGATGCTTTGAATCCTAAAAGAAAACTAGACCTAATGCAGAATATGCACTTGTGAGGGTTCAACCGAATGCAATAGTAACGACATCTTTCAATTACTAGTTGAAGGTGAGAAGAGTGATCTACTCTCTTGTGAGAGTGAGCAGCGAGATCATATAAATAAGCTTCGACAATGTGATTAATATCATGAAATGAAAAGGTCATGGCATATTGGAAGGTCACTCTAATGTTTTTAAGTCTGAAAGGAATTTTGTGGTATGAAAGGTACCCCAAGGACAAATAAACATCGTCTTATGTTGATCCTCGAGTTTGATCTGAATTTGATTATACCTTGAAAATCCATCCATTCGATGATGAAGACTCACTGGAAATGGAATGAATATAGTGAATTGGTGCCATGAAATAAAAAATACCCATCAAAGAGGAATACATCCCGACACCAACAACCTGAGTTGTCTGCTGAGAATTATCAATCATAGGGACCAAAGGTCCAATCTATGCACTAGGACTAGAGTGCACAAAGGAAAACTGATCAATCATCACTATCTTCCCTTCATGAGGAAAACATAAAGTGTGAAAAACTGACGACATGACGACTGTCGTGTAATAAGTCAAATTATGCCCTAGTAGTAAATTGTAGTCGAGAGGCGCATCAACCACCTCGACGTTGACCTCCAAAATATTTCCACCTAACTGGACCAAAAATGTGGGAAGGATCCCGTGGGGTCGAAATGAACACCCATCATATGCGATCGACATAGCCATAGATTGAGATAGGGTCAGAGAGCCAATGGATTTCCAACAGGTTATGGACATCACACATGTCACAACACCTTCATCAATTACAATACCTTTGATAGTAATTTGTGTACTCCACATGGATTTGAAAGGCCATCTGGTAAGGTAAGGAAGGCTTAACATCCGTGACATCAAACTTGATAACCTTTGAGCCACATGGGTCCAGAGCTCCTAATGCAGATAACAAGGCGTTCCTTTGTGAAGGACACATCTGAAGCACCTCGAAAGTCAACATCGCACACGATGTTTGGCCCAAATATTTGACAATCGAATAGTTTTGGATGGCTCTGTAATTAGGATTGTTGGAAGAGCGCTTTAGTACTCCTTTCATAATATGAGGTGGAGGTTCCAGCTTATTGATCTGCAAGGGTGTTTCCACGGGAGGAGGAGACTCTAGACCTATAAAATTCTATGAAGAATCATAATCACAAGATCGAGTGGCTACATCAATTTGAGACTTAACCATATTGACGCATAGATGGACACCTTCATGTGCCGAGGGGTTTTGACACCCACTTGATGCATTTCCGGTGTTGGAGGTCCCGGAGGCCATATGTTGATTATGTGGAAACGGGTTTGTAAGTACAGTGGGCGGTTGCGATAAGAGCCTCAAGGTTTCCTTGATTTTGGGGGACAAGTGGGTAAGGTAATCATATTTACAAAGTTTACAAGGAAACTTCACCTTCTGCTTCTCTTTCTTTCCCTCACCAACATTATTATTCAATTTTTAATTATTATTGTCATCCTTGGATTTTTTGTTATTTTTCCCACCCTTATGATTATTACCTCGTCCTTTCTTCTTAGTCCCTCCTAGTTTCTAGTTACCATTTGGGTTAGAAGACGACTGTACAAAATGCACATCCATCGACTGGGTGGTGGTGGAAGACAAAGCCAAATCTTGTCCTACTACATGTTGGCTTAGAGATAAATATTTCAACTGGTTTGTCACCATGTTTGTAGTCTTAGAATTTGTTGACCCTATGATTCCATCAGCATGATGGACAAGATTTTTTCTAGGATCGTAGTTTGACCGCGGTGCATTTGGGAGAATTTTATAAAGCATCCCAGATTGAGCATATATAAGGTCTAATTGATTGGATTTGAAGATGGCTTCCTCCTCAGATGTTACTCTAGATTTAGAGACATCCTTCAAAATATAACGGAACGAAGACTTAAGGAACCATTCCAACAAAAATCTGGAGGAATGTACGCTTTAAATAACCTATTTTGTCTCTGCCACCCATGGATATGATCATAGATATGTGTGGCTTTATCTTGGTGAAGGGTCGACAAAAGTTCTAGGATGGCATCATAATGAACTGATAATTGGAAGTGATTGAGAAAAACCAATACCATTTGATTGAAAGTTCCATATGTTCCCCTAGGTAGCTCAATGTACCATTTCGCAACGACCCCCGTGAGGGTGCATTGAAATAGCCTCAAACAAATAGAATCATCATTTAGAGAGTTAGATGAGAACCATAGATGAAAAGTAGTCACATGATCACCCGGGTCCTCACCAGTCTTGCCCTCAAATTTATGAATGTACGAAGGATGCTTGGTGGGGGCACGGGGCCATGACATATCGTGATGCACAAGGTCATTCATTAACTTCGACAAATCTGGCAAATTTAGTGTGGCCATAAAAGGGAGTTGAGGTTGAAGCATATGAGCCCATGCTCAGTAGTTGGCAACTTGACTTTTAGTGTTAACTGTAAGATATGGGTCAGTAAGAAGAATTATTGTTTTAGTCGTATTCTCTTACTATATTTGGTATATTTGGTAGGGTGTTGTTATATGTTTTGGTATTTTATAGGAATGTGGTAATATATATGTGGGTTAAATCTCATTTTTTTTTTTAAATTGCATTTTTGAATGCATAAATGGATTCCACTTCCTAGGACATTTACATTATACAAACTTAACCACTCAAATCTACAAATTTAACCACCCAAATATACAGTTCCATCAATTTCTCACCAAATTTTAAAGAACATCAATCCAAAAATATACCAACAACAAAAAGTAAAACATTTATAATACAACACTGTGGTGAGATACAACAATCATGTTGGAGTCTTCATGTCTCAACACTCATGCTGGACTCTTTCCATAACTATAGTGAATTACAACACTCAGGTTGGAGTATTGATGTCTTTGCACTCATGTTGGAGTTTTTCCATAACTATAATCAGCTATAGCTCCAGTTACTGCACTTGTGTTGGAGTCTTGATGTCTCAACACTCATGCTGGAGTGATTCCGTCAATTTCTCACCAAATTTCAAACCAAATCAATCCAAAATTATACCAACAATAAAAAGTAAAACATTTATAATACAACTATAACTATAGTGAGATACAACAATCATTCTAGAGTCTTGATGTCTTAGCACTCATGTTGGAGTCTTTCCATAACTATAGTGAGTTACAACTCTAGTTACAACGCTCACGCTGGAGTATTGATGTCTTAGCACTCATGTTAGAGTCTTTTCATAACTATAGTGAGTTACTGCACTCAAGCTGGAGTCTTTCCAGACATCAAGGATTAAGACTCACTTTATTTGCAGCATCGAAAAAAACATGAAAACCTGTGTTTAGATGAATGATAATGCTTCCATGAATAAGATTGGTACATGTTTTTTTAATTAAATTAATAAAATTAATTTCAATATTTGATTGATTGTTAAATGTTTAAATGTTTTTTATTAAATTAAAATAAATATTTATAAGATAGATATTTTTAAAATGTTAATTGGATTTAGTTTGGATTGTTGTTGTCCTGTTATAAACTAAAGCACCTTGTAAACATGTCATTATTGAAATGCATTTTCAATTTTAGGTCAGTCCTAATCATAATCAATAACAAAGGTAAATGACTTGGCCTTTTATTTATTTAAAAAGGGAAACTAATGGATAATTGATAAATGTTGTAAGTATGGAGTAAAATATAATATTAAATTTGAAAGTATATTTGGAAAAGTGTACAATATATAGGGTTATTAATTTAATCTTTTTTATAAATTTCAAGATTTTTAAAGGTATCAATATTATTGTATAAACAACATATGGTCAACTCAAAACCTTATTTGATGTCTTCCACAATTTATTTAAAAAAAAACTGAAACAACATTATGATTAATTGCGAAAACTTACACATTCATATACAATTAAATATAGTTTTAAATCACACTCTAAAACCAAAAGATGACTTTTTTTGTTTGCTAGTTTGTTTGTGACTTGCGAGACTATCCTGTGGTTGAGAAACTGCCACTTAGGGGCATCTAAGTCTTCAAAATCACCTAGGAATCTCACTCGGCCTGAGCCACACCACCTGGCCTGAGCCACACAAACCCTTACATGGATGGATTTTTGTACCCCCAAGTTTCTAACGAGTGACTTTTACATCACATAGTGCCTTAAAAACACACTCCGCTACCCACTATCCTACACCTCGAGGAAAAGCTAGCTTTAATTTAAATAATAATAAGAAAAAAATTCAATATCTCATACTATCATCTTTAAAATTATAACAATAAAGACATATACTTTCAAATAACATTTGATTTTTATCTCAAATATAAAACAAAAAATTATATTAATTACAATTGAACATAACATTTATAATTATAAAGTAGATAAATATAAATTATTTATTTAATTTTTAAAACATGACAATAAAAACATATACTCTTTAAATAACATTTAATTTTTATCTCTCTCTCTCTCTTTCTCTCACACACACACATATATATATAAACAAAAAATTATATTAATTACCATTTAATTTAAAATTTATAATTATAAAATAGATAAATATAAACTATTTATATAAAAGACTAAATTAATCGTGAGTTATTTTTCAACAAGCATGAATTAAAAGAATTGAAAGTTGAGATAGTGTAATGTCTCAGGCACATTGACATTAGTCCCATGGGTTAGCTCAAGTGGTAAGACGTGCGCACACTCTCTCGGTACGGGGAGAGGTCATGAGTTCAAGCCTTGCTAGAGTCCTTGGGGCTGCAGTTTGACACCTCATATCATCCATGAAGTGGGGAAGTATTGAGTTTGTTTCCCATGACATTTACTGTTGAAAAAAACCGTGTTTTCTAAGCATTATAGGGAGGATTGTGGAGATGGTTATAGTTTATCTCTGTGTTACAGGGATCATTGTGGCGATGGTAGTTTACTATTTTTTTATCTTTTTTATTTTATATTTTTATATTTAAAAAAATAGCAATTATCCTTCGAGTGATTTTTTCATTTAAATTGTTTAATGTCTAATGATCTTCTTATTAACAACTATTTTGAAATATTGAAAAAAAATATAATGATATTAAAAAAATATTATACTAATTAATATAAAATAAAATATGTCAATAAGGTTTTGGAAATGATAATTCAACTATTATATTATTTTTTATGGTGGCTTTTTGTTTTAGTCATGAGAAGATGTTTCATTGCAGTTTTTTATGGTGGCTTTTTGTTTTAGTCATGAGAAGATGTTTCATTGCAGTTCTTATATTGTGTTCTTTCATGTTCTTTCTCTTCATCTAGATATTTTGGCAATACATGTTTGTTTATTTGATTTATGTGTTTTCTTGCGAGGGAACAATAAATCTAAATATTCATAGAGTAAAATTGATGCAGAGAGCCATTTGTGTTTTGATAACCACACCATTTTACATTAGTAGCACAAAAATAATTTTTGTGGTTTTCTAACATATTTTTAGAGAAATTGGTCACCCTGTTAGTAAGTCACTTTTGTTTGCTTGTATAAACAAATTGGTTTCCACAAATAGTATGATTTATGATCAAATCTTGATACAATGAAGGCAATGAAGCAACATGTTACAAGAAATGGTTGAATTATGTCACAATTATCCATGGAGAACCAAAGTCAAACCATGTAGTTGATCTCATGACTACATGACACACCAATTCCTTAAGCCACACAACTTGCATAAGTAATCCTTTGATAGTTCCTCAGTTTTCATGTATGTGTTTAGTGCATTAAGTTACAAAATCTAGCAGTTTCTATGCACACTTAGAGATTGGGAAATGCTCAAAAGCTTGCCTTTTCATGAGTTGTGATAAAGTACTAAAGCTAAAGAACTTCAATTGCATGACCTAAATTGGAAAATAATTTTATTTCTCTTTCTTGAAATTCTCCAAAGAAGACATATAAATAAAAGGATCTCTTAAGAGTTCTAATAGTTCAATGAATGCAAGGTTATGTCACACAAGTGTAATTAGAGATTTGGTGATTAACTAGTTCTAGATTCATTGCTTCTCATTGGTATCATCATTGAGCCTTTCTTACACCACTTGGTAGAAAGTATCTTCCTATTAATGATCCAGTTTAGAGAGAAAGCCTCAAAGAGGATATGATCTACTTGAAAAATGAAGATTGAAGGCCATCATCATGGCCACTCTTGGGTGACATCATTCTTATGTTTTTTAAATTTCTTCCTTGATATATTTCAATATAATTTTGGGTTTCTCATTCCCTCATCTTTGTATATGTTGTTTCATCTTTGCATTAATTTCATTTATAACCTATTAATATCATGGGAAATTTGACAATGGTGTTTGTTATTGTGATATCTTATGTTGTTTGTTATTGTGATATCTTATATGGGATTGAATAGGAGGGTCTAGTATGAAAGTCCCCCCTTATCATGCTTTACCATTGACATTTACATAAGGTGAGATTCTATCAATTTTTTACTTATGCCCCTTTTTGCACTATTAATATTTATTTGTTAGAGGAAAGGAGTATTTGTACCTCAAATGCCTCTTATGAGGAAAAAATCTCTATGGCTAGGGGAAAACCACAATAGATGGAATGATACCCGGAAATCAACTCTAATCTCAAGTATTTTATATAAATGAAATGCGAACAAGATAAGACTAAAATCCTACCTCATCCGGACGTTGGAAGAAGACCAACATTGAGCACACAACCCAAAGCTTTATACTTGCAACTTGTCCTCAACAATCAAGATACACAAGCATATGGTGATAATAAATGATGTCAGCATATGAATTAACATAATCCATTAACATACATGAAAAATACGCCCATGGAACAATAATTCAAATATTTGCAAGATATCAATTGGACAAGAAAAAAGTATTTCTATTAAAATAATCAACAGAAGTACATAGGTGACAAACTTCTGTAACGACACATATCCGTATCAGAAAACTAAGTCCCTTCAGCCGGGTTTCCATCACTAGAATCCTCCAAAAGGAAAGCTCATGTATAGGAGTCAATGGGGTTCTCCATCACAAAGTAGAAAGATCTTGGGGGCTGAACATAAGAAGTTCAGACTTTCAAGGACAAAGGGATGCTAACTCAATATGAAGTGAAATTTCTCCAGAGTGTCTTTTCTCTTAAATTTATAATTCTTTTAGGCTTGGATATGGCTCAATTTATAGCCTTTGAATGGAATTGAAGTAATGATTCAGATCATTTCCAATATATGGAAGGTCAAGGAACATCGATCTCATGACATGTCATGGAAACCCAACATAAATTTTAATTTTTGAGCACCAAACTTCATGTATGTGGGTTGTAGTGGAGAAACCTGCATATAAACTTTTTGTATAACTGATAGGGGGTGTATATGTACAAAAATGTGCATTTTTTGCTCTGGAGTGAACAAAAAAGGGGGAATTCAAGTCTTGAGAGGGAAATGTAAATCCATCCAAGCAAGTTACATGGAGTGAGGAAAAATTTGTTGTAATAGATCCCCCCTAATGTGTGAGGTCAGAGGACTATCTGCGATGGCCAAAATAAATTATAATTCTCATAAGTGGACTAATGAAGACTCAGGTGGAAGTACAAGTTATTCATGAGAATATGACAATCCATAATGACTTTGTACACATGGCTGCCAATCTGAATTACACTGTAGATCCATGTGGAAAATATCAAATAGTTGTTCATGGCCATGAATAGGAAATACAAAGTGGACAAATTCCATAGGCTAGCATAGTCACGATCAAGACACAGTGGAGTCCCGTCTCAAAATCAATTGAAGACATATGTATACATATGATATCCCATGATCATTGAAGTCATATAGGTACTGGTCCAATGAAAGACAATAGCAGATAAGGAATGTTGCTACTGTAAGCTGGAGGCCTTCTACACTATTCGTCGAAGGTGCAAGTGTACACCATGTGAATAGATGAGTTGAGGTTGAACAAAATGAGACTTCGTTTGATTACTGGTCATTAAGGTACATCATTAATAAATGAGAGACAACCCACCGATAATGAAAGTAGGTGTCAATGCACTAAGTGCATTCCACAAGTGTGAATAAGGGTGTTGAGGTTGAACACTTGAAGAATCCATTGATTAGGAGACATTGATGTATTCCCAACTATCGATAGTAGGAGAACCTACCACTAATCATTGCAAGCCTCTAGGTAGTCATAGGACTCTAGGTCTCATTTCCAGAATAGATGAGTTGAAGTTGATGGAAGGAGATCCGCTGAAAGGAGAGCATTAAGGAATCTCTCATCATCCAACACGAGGTACAAAGAAATAGCTTGATGATTAGGAAGAGCTTGGACGAATGGGATGTTCAAAAAACAACAACCATGTGCGTCCCTTGCATGCACCATATGCAAGTAGTGCATGAAAGTGACCCTCTGAATAATAGCCAATAAGGAAAATTGTTGACAAAAGTAATGATCTAGGATATTTTCATCGAAGTGAATTATAAAGAATTGTATTAAATGATCATAAATTAAAGTGCACCATAAAGAAGGAAAA
>CBVK0100135898.1:0-14172 GCA_900067695.1 Picea abies
ATTTTAAGGAATATGTACCAAAATGTATAGGTTTTTTATTATATATGGCTATAAAATGTGTATTTTGTTTGCTAAATATTCAAAAATATTGTTATTTAACTACAAATTTTTTCGATGTATTGAAGTAAAGGTAAACAATATGTTAAAAATGATGTTTTTCACTATATTTTAAAGTACGGAACAATAAATTAATTAAGGAGGCAAAATTATATGAAAAATCGTAACTTCAAAAAAGAAAATGGTAAAAAATATTTTTAAGATTGAAAGAAGCATGAAAAAATGACTATAAACATTGTTGAATAAAAAAAAATTAGAAAAAAATTGAAAATAGATGAAAAATAAACATTTAAAAAAATAACGTGGAAACATTGTGGATCAAAATATTTAAAATATCGAAAAACCACCTAAAAATGGAGGGGGGGTGCTACTAGTAGTTAAAATATCGAAAAACCACCTAAAAATGGAGGGGGGGTGCTACTAGTAGCACCATTTTTAAAAACAGGGTAAAAAATTGGACCCCCCAAAAAACGATAACTTTGTAGAGTGCACAAGTGTCAATAGGGTGTGTTTCTAATGGTCAAGTATGTATTGTAGATAAGGCGAACCTGGTGTTTTCTTCTTGCACAGTAACTTGTATCGTGAATATGGTAGATGGTGATGAGAGATCGAGTTGGTGGTTTAATCTCACTAGCATGCTATCTTTCTTTGCCAAAGCTCGAAGCTAAATTATGCTCCATGTTAAGTCTCTTAATGTGCAACGCTTCTCCTAGGTAGTTTGGAGTTGATAAATTGCCAAGTCAACCTTCATTCGACATTGAGATATGGGAAAAGAGTAGTCTTTGCAAAGTTTTTCTAGGTAGACAAAGCTACATCTAATAGAAATCTGTTAATTTCTTGGTATAAGAGCTTAGATGAAAATATTTTCTATACCAGTGATCATTATCATTCGGCAAATTATGTCATCAAATATATTAAATATTTCAATTCCCTTACATTGCAAATATGTCAAGTGATATGCATATGGTTTATGGAGATATTTCTTGGAATCAATGGTTACTTTCAGAATTTCTATAATTGTTTGTCAACATTGAAAAATGTTTTAGAGACCCATCAAAATTATTGGAAGATCAAGTTTCAAATGATTTTGAGTCTAGTTATAATAAGAGAAAACATCTATGACATGCATTGAGAATTGGTGGCAGACTATATGGTGTCAAAGGATTTGGATCGATTCAAATTCCTCTAAATCAGAAACAGGTGCTTAGGCAGTCAAATTTGTTGTGGCTTTACCCCTATTGAGATCCCTCAATGGAGAAGGACCAACCATCAAGATTAAGGGGTCAAATTATTCATCAAATAATTTCTAGATATGAAAGAAATAAATCCCATATTTCAAGGAAAATAATCTTATCTATATGAGATATCGACCACAACTTTGTAGGAAGAAATTATCATTATATACTTTGATGGATTTATTCCATATTCAAGAGTAAACCTCGAGATTTGGGGGGTAAAGTATATTGGATGATAGAGTATTGACCTTGTTCTCCAGTGAACAATCTAAGAAAATCAAATCAGATCTAGTTTTTGAGGAGAAGAATTGGACACTTGAGAGGTTGATTCTAGATTTTCAAAGAAGATGGCATCAAAGCTTATAGGTGGTAGAGAAACTAGAAAGATTACTCCAGATCACATATTTGAAGGAATTTGACTTCAACAACCCTAGATTTATTGCAATAAATTTCTTTTATTTTTAGATCTTCATTCCTAAAATCTTGCAACATTTGTCATATTGTAATGTATATATATTTAATCATTTGAAAGAGGAGAAATATATTCTTCTTGGGAGGGGAATCTTCCTCTTAGAAGGAAGCAAGGGTTCAAGTAATGGAAGAGAGAGGTCTGGTAATTGTAAGTAGATTTGTGTCTTGCAACAATTCATGCTTGGATATTCAAACACTTTGCTAGCTAGTCTATGTATCTTTGTAATTTTCTTTTTCTGTCTTATTTGAATACAATGGAAAGTTTATGTGATGCATTAATTTCTACACAGATTCAACATTTATTATAGTGAGGATCTTCTTGTTAATTACCTGTCTCTTGTAAGTTCTATTCAAGTAATTGTTTCAAATTCAAAATGACATTTTGAATTTGAAAATATTCTTAGTGAATTTATGAGTTTACATATTGTCAGTTTATGTGTTCATCTATGTTTCTTATTATTTATTACCACATTGTCCATTAAATATATAGCTATCAGCGTGAATTCCCCTAAATATATATAGTACTGCTAAACTTTTGATATTTAGTTGATGAGATTTATCAAGTTCTCAACACATCCAATCTACTTGATCCACCTATCAACCAAAAAAAAACATTGCAATAAATGAGGTTCCCTCGATTTTCCCTATAGAAGTCTAGTGCAAACTTTAGGGATAACACCTTTGAAAAGAGACCTTGACTTTTCAATCAATCTCGTGTCTGGATTAGTTTTCCCAACATTGAGAGTGCCTTATAGGATGAGTACGTCTGAGTTGGTGGAACTAAATATGCAGTTGAAAGAGATGATGGACAAGGGTTACATTAGACTGAGTGTGTCCCCATGGGGAGCATCATCCCTGTTTGTAAAGATGAAATATGGCACCTTGAGACTATGCTTCAATTATAGAAGATTCAAAAAGATGACCATCAAGAAAAAATACCCTTTGCCTAGAATAGATGATCTCTTTGATCAACTCAGAGGGGCTACAATTTTCACAAAAATAGATTCAAGATTGGGATATCATCAAGTTGGGATTAAAGACAAGGTCATCCATAAGAAATCCTTTAGGACAAGGTATGGACACTATGATTTTGTTGATAAATTTTCCATTTGGGCTTACAAATGCACCAACTACATTCATTTTTTTGATGAATAGTGTTCTCAACAAGTATTTAGACAAGTTTGTCTTAGTATTTGTGGACGACATTTTGGTGTATTCCAAGAATAGAAAGGAGCATGAATAACACCTCAGAATGGTGTTACATGTGTTAAGAGAGAATCAACTATATGCCAAATTCAGTAAGTGTGATTTATTTAAAAAGGAAATCTAGTACCTATTCCATGTAATCTCAGTCGAAGGAATCGAAATAAACCCTGCAAACATCAAGGAAATCATGGATTGGCCTGCCTCTAGAAACGTGACAGAAGTGATATCATTCATGGCATTGGTTGGATATTATAGGAGGTTCATCAAGGGATTCTCTAAGATCAGAAATCCTATTACTTCATTACAAAGGAAGGGAAACAGGTATGTATGGTCACAAGAGTGTGAAGATAGTTTCTAGCAACTGAAGAAACTGTTGACCAATGCCCCTATTATAAATATTTCGGACCTAGAAAAAGACTTCCTAGTTTGCACAGATGCTTGTAAAGAGGGACTCGGTGGAGTTTTGATGCAAGAAGGACAAGTGGTTTGTTATGAATCATTGAATATGAATGAACATGAGTAGAAATATGCTACCCACGACCTAGAACTTGCAACAATTATACATGCATTGAAGATGTGGAGACATTACCTGCTCGAGAAGAGAATTATCCTCATGAATTACCATCATCATCTGATGTATTTATTTGACCAGCCATGATTGAATGCTAGATAGACCAGGTGGATGGCACGAATCGGTGAGTTTGAATTCAAAATCAAACATATAAAAGGAAAAGATAACAAAGTAGTTGACGTTCTCAATCGAAGCATTCATAAAATACACTTAGCAACAACAAGTGTAGGAGAGTCTGACATTCATCAAAGGATTAAGATACTCTTTCTAGAGGATGAGTTCTTCAAACAAGTGAAGGACAAATGCAAGAAAGAACCTAAGGAAAAGAGGTATGAAGGATATCATCTAAGGACTGATAATATATTGTTGTACTATAACATGTTGTATGTTCCTAATTCAGTGGATTTGAGGTGCTTTGTTATGGATGAGTTCCATAGGATGCCTTATGTAGGTCACCCTGATTACCAAAAAATGGTGATGACAGCTAGGTAACTCTATTATTGTCCTGGGATGATGCAATAGATTGCTCATCATATTACGAAGTGTTTGGAGTGTCAACAGGTGAAAGTCGAGCATGGACACCTTGTTCAACTATTGCAACCCATATAGATACCAGAATGGAAATGGGAAGTGGTTCCATGGATTTTATTATGGGGTTACCAAAGATAGTCAAACAACATGATACAATCATGGTTTTAGTGGATAAGTTGAGCAAGGAATCTCATTCTATTCCCATTAATTCTACTTTAAAATCCACATACATTGCCAATGTTTTCATGAAAGAGATATTCAAGTTGCATAGTTTTCCCAAAACCATAATCTCGTACAGAGATGCTAAGTTCACCTCAAATTTATAGCAAAGCTTATTTGATGGTCTAGAAACGTAGTTGGTGTTTATCACGGCCTACCATCCTCAAACAGATGGTCAAACCAAAAGGGTGAACAAAGTCTTAGAATATATTCTATGAGTGCATGTTATGCATTGACCCAAGCAGTGGGAAGAATATCTACCTTTGGTAGAATTTTCATACAATAATGGTTATCAAGAATAATTGAAAATAAGTTCGTTTGAGGCTTTGTATGGCAGGAAGTGCATAGTTTCAACTAATTGGGGCAATCTAGTGGAAAAAATCACACTTGGACCTGAGTTATTGAAGGAGATGGAACAAGCCATAGCTAAGATAAGGACAAACCTTAAATTTTCCCAGGATAGACAGAAACACTATAATGATAGAAAGAGAACCCCTAGAGAGTTTAAAGTAGGAAACCATGTCTATCTCCGGGTGAAACCCAAGAGGAGTTCCCTAAAATTGGGGATGTGTGCTCAATTGGCTCCCTGATATTGTGGACCCTTTGAAATCCTAGAGAGAATAGGACTAGTAGCATACATACTTTCTTTACCACCTACTATTAGATCACATAATGTATTCCATGTGTCTTTTTTAAAGAAAAATGTACATGATTCTAATCATGTTATTGATTGGATTGTAATACAGGTGGAACTAGAGGGAGAATTCCATCCATAGCCCTAATGCATCCTCGAAAGGAAAGAAAAAATGCTCTAGAACCAGGCCATTGTGCAGGTTAAGGTGCAATGGAAGCACTTTGGAATAGATGACGCTACATAGGAACTAGAAGATGCCATGAAAATGACATACCCATTTTTGTTTACTGTATAATTGTAAATACATGGTGTTTTAAACATTGAGGATGATGCTTCTTTAAGGGGGACGGGAATGTAACACCTTGTTTTCTCCCAAGATCGTGATTATGCACAAACTTCATATGTTAACATTATGAGGCATATAATTGTGTTTTGATTTAATATAAACACCAAATTGTTGACTGAGAGGGAATAACCTTGATAAGTATTGGCCATGATACACTAGAGGAAATTGATGAGGTAGAGGGTCTAATGGAATGGTTGAGTGAAGTGGAGTTGAGATGCATCAGTGAATAAAATATGAATCTTGCACAACAAGCTAATTGATTCTTGCAAACATAATAACTTCACCTACTATCATACCAAACTGGTGAGGAGACCACATGGCCATTAAAGAGAAGGTCACAAAGGTGTTTGAGCAGTTAATAACTATGACAGTTGGCCCATACAGAGAGAGAAATGCCATTTTCATAATTGATGGGGAATGTACCATAAAACCCCCCCTTCATATTTTGAATGGCATACTACATGCTATGTCTACAGGACACTACATAGATCTCAAGGGGATGGAAAATAAGACCAAGGGAGGTGTTGGATAGGAATTTTGGGTAAGTTTTGGGATATGTGCCAAAAGAAGGAAAAGAATAAAATGCAGACCAAAGTGTGCAATGGAGAGGACTTTAAGGAGTCAAAACACATGACAGAAGGATGTGCGATGGAGCAACATGAAAAAGGTGGAAAATGACTACAGACAGTTAGGATTTTGGGGACATTATTTCCACTTTGTAATGGGATTAGCCCTATTTTTTATGTATAAATATGTAATGGGCTTTTGGGTAGAAGGGGAGCATAGTGAGAAGGGAGAAATGTGTGAGTAGTGGATGAATGAGGAGAGAATTGATTTTTTGGCTAAGTGTTCGATATTATGACTAAGGATTGAAGCTCTCACTACAACGAAACTACTAGGCAGGTTTGGGTGATGTTACTGCTACATATTTTGTAGCGCAGTGCACAACTATAAGAGAATTATCAATGACCAATAAAATAATCCAGTCATTGTGGACATAGCCCAAGTTGGGTGAATCACGTTAACTCTATGTGTTGTGATGTGTTTTCATTTTATGATGTTTAATGTTGGATGTGTTATCCATATATGTTGTTGCAATGCCACAATTGATAATTGAATGAACATAAAGTAAAGGAATGTTGCACACAGGGTCTGACGTGTAATAAGTATTATTAAGTAATGGAAATTGCACAGTACATGAGTAAATGATATGTTGAATTCCTCGCTTCCCCTCATCACTGCAGAACCTTAGTTCTTGCAACCCCTCTAGACACCTCAAGTGACACTTCACTTTCTCTTCAGGTGATGTTGATAGGGTCAGTGTCTAAAGGATTTGTTGGTATTTGAATGATTAACCCCAGCTCTTCCCACTCCACGCCAACAAATGGTTTTCATGGGGAACGCAATTGCCCCTGTCGCTAGCTTGATCAATATTCATTCTCTTGTGACTGCTAAGGACTGGGAGATTGATGTTCCTTCCTCTCTATTCTTAGTAGTGCTTGTTTTTGGTTCCTCCTCCATCTATTGCTCTGAAGTGATGTTTTTTGCTTCTAATAATTGTCGTAATGATGCCATATGTTCCTGCATGCATCTATTCATCTCTTGTTGTTTTTGTGTTGTGCATTGAAACGTGTCATCGGTGACTTATTTTACTTGGTCACCTATCTTCTCCAAGTCATCTTCAATCAAATCCTAGATAACCACTTCCTTAAAGGCTTTGTGCTTCAACTGTTGTTGTTCGAGTCTCCTTGTCTCTGGATCTTTTCTCTTCCTTTCATTATGTGGTGTTGTCGGTTGAGTTGTTTCGTCTGGGTCCTTACTTCTTTTCTAGTCATCCTCTTCTTCATAATCCTCATCGAACTCGTGTATTTTCATTTTTTGCGTCTCTAGTGTCCTTGTCTCTACAGATGGAATATTCCATTCATCATCCCAATCAACCATAATGTGGCCCATCTCCTCTTTTGTCAATCTGTATTGTGTTGGAAACCACTCGTGATCTGGGTCCTTATTTTCTTGAATGTACATGTAGTGATGCCCTACCTTAAAATGTGCCACTTCCTTGTATGCCTCGACCACTTGTGGTGGTATGTGTGATTTCCTTTCTATGCTATCCCTAATAGTTTCCTTGTAAATATATAATTCGACATTACTATCTATATAGCGCACCTTATGTGTCGTGTACCAAAGGTTATGATACCGTGCGACTAAGCAAGGCTTCTCTGTGACTCCCAAAAAATAACTGTCATCCGGATATCTCCAAGCCAATAATGCTATTAGGATCAACAATCAAGAGTAGTGGAATAATGTCCCCTTATCCTGTGCTTCTTCGCAGTCAATCAAAAATTGGTTCAACAAAAATGTTTCCCAATTCATTTGGTCAACCCTCTATACATCGTTGTGTGAATGTTATCATTGTTGTTGGCTCCTGATATCTTCTACATTTCCTCAAAAACATATAGGCTAAGGCTTGTGTTGCAAACCTTACTGTCGGGTCTCATATGTTGGCGACATCCAAAATTTGTTGTCCACAAAATGTATGGATTTTTTCTTTCATGCACTCAACAACAGCTTTCTCATTCTTCTTATCAAAAAACAATGATGCAGGTTCCTGCACCTACGATGGAAGACCTATAATGCACACTATTAGATCAATATCAATGGACATTGGCCTATCAAGCCACATGTATCCCCCATGTACACAACATAGCATCATTTTTACACACACGTTGATCTCCTGGCTTCATCCAAAATGTGGTATATCGAACATGTTTAGAAGACCTACTTTTTGCAACCCCCTATCCCACGCTTGCATCTCGCTAACTATCATATGAGTGTCATAACTAATTGACTTAATCATAAACTTACTAGGTACTATATATAGAAACTTCTTTTCATCTGTGATGTCGTGGTCCTCATATTTCAGAGATAGTATCAAACATAACATATCCCCTTCCATGATGACTCTCTCTAGAATCAATGGCTCCACTAATGGGTACTTTGCATCCTTTTGTAAATGAACCTATTTCACTGATGTATTTCTCAGTGGGATATAATCCTTGGGGAATATTTATACTGAGGATGATACCTCCTGTGTTTCATCTACTACCGACGATGTTGTTAGTTGACCATGTGGTTTATTTGGCACTGACGCTGATGCTCCTGCTTCTTTTGATGGTGTCATATTCCTCTGCGACATTCAGTACAACTTCCAACTGGTTCTGGAACTCAGTTATGAACTTTGGCTATGTAACTTTGACTCTCGACTCTGTAAATTTGGCTCTCTATGCAACCACCTTCCATCTAATCCACTAGTGGTTGGAATTCATTACCTACTTTAATCCTTCATTACTTTGTGTCTTTAGTGAATTCTTTGTTTGATTATGCAATATGTCATGATCCTCTTCATTTATTATTACGTGGTTCCACTACTTCATCATCTTGGTAGCTATTTAATACATGTCCTATCTTAATTACTCTCATTTTTCTTGTGCACAATTTATTCTTTTTGCACAATCTCTTTTCTCTACACTGTTTCTTCCTTCGTCTATGCATCCTTCTACCTGCGACATTTTCCTACTTTTCCTCTTTACGTGTTAACCTTAACTTCTTGAACTGCTCAATTTTCAACTTCTTTCCTTAACCATTTTCTTTTTTTTTCTTGTTTTACTTGCTTCTTCTTTCTGTTTTTGTCTTTCCTTCCTATAGTACATTATGATACAAGTTAACCTATGGGACTCCCCTAGTGCATGAAAGGACGACCATCCATGTATAGTTTCAACCCACTCCCAATCACTAGTCCTTCCACAAGTTGTCCATCCATTTTTTCTAACTGAACAAAACCTATGTCAACCACATATATAATTATGTATGGCTCTAAATAGTGTGTCTTGAAATTTCTTAGGTGATATAAGAATTTATTGTCTAGAGAAGTACTAGATCTCCTGTCTGTAACTTCTTCTGCTTGATGTGTCTATCATGCCATGCCTTTTATCGCACCTTATGTACTTGTTGATGGAACCCTTCCATAAATCGATATTCCTCTAACATCAATAATTGCGATAGTACTTCTTCTACTACACCAGAATCTGTAAGGTCTGCCATCGCGACAATGTGTAGATTTAGTATAAGAAATTCCATGGGAATTACTGCTTCTTGTCCATATGTTAATCTAAATGGGTTTTTTCGTGTCAACTTCTTGTGTGTATTTCTATAATCCCATAACACTACAAGGATTCTTAAGTCCAAATCATCTCATCCTACATTACACACATTGGTCAATTCATTCTCCAGTGTCTTATTAAAGGCCTCCACGGTGCCATTTGCTTGTGGGTGATATGGAGTTCTCTTTTGATGTTGTGTCTAGAAATTGTTTCTCAATGATGCAATGGTCTTGTTCAAAAAGTGAGTCCCCTGATCGCTCATAAGTACTTTAGGATACCCAAACCTTGTAACTATGTTCTCAAACAAGAATCGCGTAGTTGTCTCTGTGCTGTAATCTAGAACTGGTCCCACCTCTTCCCATCTTGTTCAGTAGTTTGTCACGTAATTATGTACATGGCTCATGTTCTCCTCATTGGTGGATTAATCGGTTCGAAAAAATCTGCTACCCATATTCCAAATGATTTTAATGTGACTTTCATATTCAAAGGCATCTCATCCCTTTGTGACGGCCTCCCTATTCTCTAACAAACATCACAGCTCTAACAATACTCCTTAGCATCCTCATGGAGGGTAGGCCACCATAGCCCTGTGCACAAGATCTTCTACATAACATCCTCCTGCAATTCCATCATGTTCCTCTACTAGGATCATTGGTATTTCATGTTCTAGCACACAACATCGTAGTATTCCATATATGTGTTACTTATATAATTTTCCTATGATCAACTGATAATTTGTTGCTTTAACCACTAGCTACTTCTTTTGTGCTACTATCATGTATGATGGAGCCAGTCTTCTGCTTAAAAATTGAACAATTTATGAAAAGTGGTCATCTACCATTTGAATTGAAAATAACTACGCATTTGGTAAACTATCATCTAGGTTCCCTACATCTTCTCCTATTAGTATCTGTGACAAATGGTCTGGTCCTGCATTCAGTTTCCCTGACTTCACAATAAATTTGAAAACATAACCCTACAACAACAATAACCATATGCATATTCTCCCCCCCAACAATAGCTTTTTCACTAGATATCTAAGTGTAGAGTCATTTGTATACATCTTGAAATGAGAATCCAAAAAATAGTGTGTAAACTTTCGCAGTGCATACACCATTGCCAACCCTTCTCATTCTATTGTAGTATAGTTTTGTTCTATTGTTGACAACTTCCTTCTTGCAAATGCAATTGGGTGGTCTAACTCTCCTTCTCCTAAACTTCCTTCTTGCAAATGCAATTGGGTGGTCTAACTCTCCTTCTCCTAGATGGGATAATACTGTGCCTAAATATATGGATGATACATCGATGTGAACATGAAATTCCTTCTTCCAATCTGGGAATATCAAAATTGGCGCTGTCACCAAATTCTACTTAAATGTGTCCAAAACTTTTTGGCAGTCCTCATTCCACTAGAATTTCACTTCTTTCTTAAACAACTTCTCCATGGGTGTTGTAATATGCACATATCATTTAATGAACTTCATATAGTATCTTGTATGACCCAATTTTTCTCTTAGTTATCATACTAATGTAGGTTGTAGTAAGTCCAGAATCACTGCAATATTGGTAGGATTCCCTAGTAAGCCTTGCTTACATACCACATGCCCCAATAAAATTTCAAAAGGCACAAAAAAAATACATTTTTTTCAAATTCAATGAAATCTGGCATTGCCTACACCTGCCCAACATTAATCTCAATACTTCTATATGATATTTTAATGGACTAAAAACAATATAACCATATAAATAAAATTCAAGGAACTTATGAATAAATTTCTTAAAGGCTGTGAAAACTACTCTTGAGAAAATTGCAGGTGCATTCTTCAGCCCAAAAGGAATCACCGTGTACTGGTAGTTTCCCCGCTTTGTCACAAAGGTAGTCTTATGTTTGTCTTCCTAGGAAATATTTATCTGGTGATATCCTAAGAATCCATCCATGAAATATTAGGCCTTCTTCTCCCCTATATTTTATATCACTTCATCTGTAAAATGTATCATAAATGGATTGTGAAAACATGCATCATTTAACTTTCTTGGGTCTACACAAATTTTGATTCGCCCTATTTTCTTATCTTGTACTACCATTAGACTTATCCATTCTTATTCTGCTACTAGTTCAATGATTCTTACTTCTAACATTTGGTCTATCTCTTCCTTTACCTTCTCTTTATACTTTCAGTTCAATCTGTAGGGTCTTTATCTTACTGTATTAGCATCTGGTTTCAAAGGGATATTCATTTCTCCTAAATCACCAGCTATCCCTTTCATTTTTGAAAACGTGGTTGGGAATAGATCTTGATACTCACGCAATAAATATGCAATCTTTTCCACAGTTTCATCATTCCATTAGTCACCTATATGCATAAACTTTGGATTCTCTTCTGTCCCAATATTCACCTTACGCGTCCTTAATGGTTGTGCATACAAAACAGATCCAAGCTCTGGACCCTCTACTGCTCGTTCCCCCTAAGTTTCAAGTATTTGTATATTTCTTAGATCTTCCTCGTCTTGATCCTCTTTTCCAAAATTGTAGAATTCTAGTATTTCATGGGTCGTCATAGAAGCTTTATGTGCACTACACACAGGTACTACATCTATCATCCCTTATATAGAAAATGTTTTGTTTCTAATATCCTGCAAAGCTACATCTAATAATGGAGAATAATTTTCAAAATCAAATGGTATCTTAAACCTTTGAGTGAGCTCGTTCCAGTTCACTATTTCTCTGCGTATTTTTAGTTCCAGGTACCAGTTCTTGGGGATTGTATCCAATGTATGTATGAACCTATGTGTCCATTCCTCCTTCGGTATCGAACTCGATATATTTTTTCACTATGCAATATGATCTGTCGGGTCACTCACTCCTACATATTTCTACACAATATACTCAACCTCAGTACCAAATCTAATTTGCATGAATATTTTACACTGGTGCTAGTATTTTATTCCTTATTTATGTGAAGCCTATCATCTAGCTAGAGTGGCCTTCAAGACAACATATAATGCCAAACATATTGGTTTTTTGGGTATCTGCAACTCAAATTCCTTTACAAAAGAGCCCATGTCAGTCAAACCATCATACTTGGGTGGGTCACATAACTTTGTTCCAATCCAGCGCAATGATCGAGTAATGCGGGCACATCATTTTCTTGATACTTCATGCATCCTTTAATCCCAATGTTCCAAACCTTCCTTTGAATCTGACGCACATGAGATAATGCTTCTCCAACTTAGTGCGTCATATGTAGTTGGATTAACATAGTCATCCATTTGTGCAGTCATGTTATATAGGTTATCATTGTTTCTCCCTTTAGTTGGTTCTGTGTATCTCTTTCCTTTTGTCGGATCAAATGGTGCAGTAACCTTCAAGTCCCCTACTTTGAATATCATTTCCCTTCTCTTTAGATTAATCATTGACTAATTTTCAAAGGACCATTTAAGCCCCATTATCATTGGATATGGCTGAATATCACCTACGATCTCAGTGACTTCCAAATCTGCTATAATGGGCACCTCATCTATATTCACGGGTACCCCTAACAATTGGCCAATTAGTACTATCTTGTGTTGGTTCACCAATATTAATTGGAAAAGAGACCACATTAGCTTAGGATTCCCCATCATTTCCCATGTTTTCTTTGGTAAAACATTAACATCTAATCCTAGATCTAAAATGACATTGTCCATGTCATATTCTCATATTTGTGCATTCAATATGAATTATTTGTTTGTCCTCTTCTTGCACAATACTTGATTTACTACTTTCTGCATCGTAGGTACTTCTTTTTTTCTTATGTACATTGATCAATCATTCTATGCAGTGCATTCGGTGTTGTCTCATCTTGCATCATCTCTAAACAACTCTTTCGAAAGTATTTCAAAGTATTTTCCTTTTCAACTAGCCTTTTTGAAATAATGTGATTATAAACTGATGACAAATCGTATATGGGTGGTGTCTTTGATGTTGATGCTATCCAGTCAGGTCCTAGTATCTCATTCCTTACTTGTTGATAGGTTTCTCTTTCTTTATGTGGATTGAATCTTGGCATGGGATCGGTTGTTTCCCTTATCCATTTTTCAACTCCATTTCCTTTCTCCATCTCATCTAATTCGGTTCTCGTTCTGTCGTTCTTAACAACTACTACTCCGAGTTGATTGTCATATTCCTCAGTGGCTATGATCTGCAAGTTTTGGTTTTCATTCTAATGTTGGTTTTGGCCCCCTCTCGCCTGCCACTCTGGTATCAGTTGAGGACAATTTTTTGTCGCATGATCCAATGCTCTAAAATATGTGCATGTCGTGCAACGATTCGAGAAATATCTTGTTGAATGTATCAGTTGATTGCAATTATAACAAATTATTGTTCCTTTTTCTCCTTGACCAAATCCTCCACTTCCTCGACCTCTGTCTAATCCTCCACATACACCCTGATTAAATCCTCTTGGGGTGTTGTAATATGGAACTCCTCCTTCCACTATGACATTTTCTTCCTAGATTTTGTATGTATCTAAAGTGTGCTCTCTCCCTAAGTCAAATGTGTGACAATATTTTTCATCGTGTCCTATGGATTTGAAAAAATTACAGAATAAATTTCTTGGTGTACTTTGATATGTATATAGTAAGGGACAAGCAGTTGGATGATGTCCCCATATCTTATATATCTCTCAATACCCTACTCCTCCCACCAATGGGTTTTTTTCTCATGTGGCCATATATTGTGTGAATGTCAAACATTCTTTCTT
>CBVK0100135899.1:0-14170 GCA_900067695.1 Picea abies
AAGTCCTTTTCTTGATCCTCTATCCACTTTTGAGTCTCTGTCTTCGATGGAAACCACCTTAACATTCCCTCACAAAGATTCATGTCCCGGCAACGGAACCATTTGTTGGCACAGGGGTAGACCTAGGGTTCAACTCCAAGAGTGCACCAACAAGACCTAACTACTGGACCTTTCAGAAACACCTGCGAAGCAGATGCAGTCTCACCTGAAGCAATTATGATAGGGTTGCAGGACAGGGATGTCTACAACCAAGGGGAATATCAAGTGGATCTAATACAAGAACATCACAACATTCATATATCACCTATCAGCTCAGATCTATTATGCACATCTACTTATCATATCTAGCTTAATAATTCAATCATAGTATATCAAGGACAGAGACAAAATACCAATTGCACAACAACACCAAATATGCGTGGTTCAGCCTCTCTCTAGGGATACGTCCACATGACTGTGCTTTATAATATATTAAGATGAAAGCATACAGTTATGATATGTGCTCTTAACCAACAGATCTCTCTCTTCTCTCTATCTCTCCCCCTTCCTGTGCACCCAGCTGCAGGGTTGATCTTCGCACCCAACAGAAGATCTTACAATACTAGAAGGCTCTTCCACTTAGCACTTCTCTCAAAATAACAACAACAAGCATACCAACAACAACTAGATCGAGTCTAGTAATAATGAAAACAACCCAACCCAGGTCATTTTGACCTTTATTTATACATTACAATAGCTAACTAATATCCTTAGGCCGAAGCCTAGGTGTCAAAACCCTAGATAACAAAACCCTAGGTGTCTAAACCCTAGTTCAACTTGACCCTCATTTTTAGGGCTTCGCCAGCCTGTCTTTCCTTCCTTCTCACGTGGTGCTCCAAAGCATCTAACAGTGGCTTTTTCCACTTGTTGAGTTTTCCACAATCCTTCTTCCTTGTTGATCTATCATCCTCGATCTCCACGTCTAATGGTTTGCTTTCTCAGGCTTCACTCCATATTTTTTGGTCTTTTTCTCCATTCGACCTAGTTACAGTCACTATGTCTTCTGCGCAGTTCACATTTCATCTTTTCTTCCTTGATATTCACTCCCTTCCATAACCAAGGGACAACAACAGTCCTTGACCATAGGGTGGCCCCCCTCCATCGTAGGGTGGTCTACTAGGAGGTCCTCCACCATAGGGTGTGCCTCCAGTGGGTCCTCCTAGTTGAGGAGGTTGGTTTCATACAATATTATCTATTCCTAGGTATGGATGGAGATATGGTAAGCTAGTGGTAGAAGGAATAGTGTATCCCCATTATGGGTATTTTCTGGTAGTTGGGGGTTTCCCCCTAGTTGATTGGCTCCCTGGAGTGAATATGGCCTTGAAGATGGGGGTTGCCCCCCTATGAATATTTTCCTCCAACCAAATAATGGTTAGCTCCCAATAGTATGTAAGACCCCTGTTAAAAATGATCCAGAATTTGAGGGTTTCCCCCTGACAGGATGTTGGCTGGACATTTGTCCTAGGTGTAGGGGTTGTCCCCCAGTAAAAGGCTGACTCATGGATATTTTTTGGGAAAAACCTATTATTTGGTTTCCTTGGGGAGGTAATCCTCCCAATTAATTTTGTTTCTCAAAGAGGTTGGGATTGCCTCCTAAGAACAATGGGGTAAACAAATATTTCCCCTCAGTGGGGGGTGTAAAGGGTTTTATTCTTAAAGGTGGTCATACAATGGTGGGGACAACATATGATACAGATGTCAATGTTTATGTTTGGGTTGTGGAATCATTTGACTGAGCCGTTTTTGGTGTAGAGTGGATGGGGGAGGATTGGGAAAAATAAGTTTGGAATGTATGGGAGATACTAGATATGGGGGCTTGATTGGTACATGAATAACCATGGGATTGATCAGGTTGCAAGATTTTGAAAGAAGAGTCTATGGTTGTATCTACTATAGAGAGGATATTGTGAGGTTGTTCAGGGGTTATCATAGCGTCATATGGACCTAAAACCCTTGGTGGTGTGGTGTAACCATCTGATAAATGGATCTATTGGGCTTCCATGCTCACGATGTCTTCACAGGGTAAAAGAGATAGACACTGGTGATCGGTACCAAGTTCAGGTTCTCTAATGGATTTTACCTGAAGAAGGTGGGGACCGAAAGGGTCAATCAAGGCTGGATTTGCAGGGAGTAGAAAACCTTCTTGAAAGTTATCTCATTTGGTTGTTCAAGCGAGGGGGTAAAAACACTTTCAGCATTGTAGTGGTTTTCCTATCGAATATGATCTTTAGGTGAGTTGGGAGGTAAAAGTTCATAATGTAGCAAAGGAAAACCTAGAATCCTCTGAGATCAATGCACATTTTGATTGGTCGGGATGAGATATAACAATGACATTCCTATAGCCTACTAAGAAAAATAAAAGCAGCACACACTAAAAAAGGATTTATAAATTAGACAAACATGCCAAAGCTTCTCGCCATGGGCTCACTAGTTGGTGATGAAATCCAACATTATGGGGACATGTGAGAACATGCGGGGGATAAGTGGGTGGATTAGTTACATTGGTGGCCTACTTAATAGACTTACACCTTGGTGCAAGCTTCCCTACAGTCTATCTGGGTCACCCTCCGAGCCTGAGTGACTTTAACCATTATCTTATCCAAGTACAATGAAGACTCACCTTTGTCATCACCTTGTATAATATCCCTAAATATTATGGTGACTAAGGTCACCAACTCGCAGTCAGCCTCCGAGTGGGTACAGTCGATAGTCAGGTCCGACTGTATGGGAAGGATATCAAGTCTAGAATTCCTCAAGAGGACTGAAAAAAAGAGGACCGAAAAAATCTTCAGTGGACCTCAAACGGATTCGAGGCTCACAAAGTTCCAAGACCAAAGGGAAGCAACCAATTCTCAAGAAGAATCCCCAATATACTATCGTTCCACCATGTTTGGTTAAGCCTCAAAGGGGTAATATCTATTTCCCAACCGCACATGACCTCGTGTGTAACCCCTGTGTGAGAGGGGGGTCCCATCTATGCCTATACGAAAGTTTGGTTTAAGTGATCTTTAATATTCTATGGTTTGTTTTTGTGATCTTGGACAATTTACTCACTTATTTTTGTCCAGAGACCCTATGCCTAGACTATTGTTGGTGTTCTTTAAAAGAGAAAATGTCTAGTTAATTTAATTATCACGTGTTCGATTTTAAGGTTGTTCTTTAGTCAAAAAGGTTGTGTGGAAGTGAAACTTATGATGTGAAGAAACTCAAATCCAAAAGAATGCAAAGGGATGAAATTTGAACAATTTTCTTTTCAATGAATCTTATTTACGAGAGGGAGAATAGTATCTTGATTTTTTCTTTTTATAAAAGAGAACACCATATTGCATACAATTTTCTACGTATTCTTGCAACTTTGATAAAGGAAAAATTTTTAAACCAAACTCACAAAATGATTTATGAGATTCCCGACCAAGCACAAATTGTTTCAATGATGTTTTAAAGCACTCTAAATGAACTATTTTTGTTTCATTTATTTATTTATTTATTTTTTCAAATGATTTGGGAAACCGAAAACATTCAACCTACAGAAAGAAAGACTTATATAAAAAAATGGCAGACTTTGCAAAAGAAAAAATATTCTCAAGTAAGTATAAACAATCTTCTACGAGACAACAGGTATTAGATTAGGTGATCTTGTTTGTACCTATAAATCACATGAGATGGTTACCAAAAGAAGATAATTGCATAAATTCCAAACAAGTTGACACAAATTCAAAGAGGCAATATTCATACAAATATGGAGTGTTGAAGGAAAACATCCTAAAATGGTCTAGCTGCATTTTTGGAAGGATAACTTCCTCAAAAAGAAAAGATTAGGGGTTCAGTCACCCCCTGTAGAGGGAGACAGTGCAACCGGGTCGCAACCCAAAGAGAGGCACAGTGTGACTAAAGAGTATGGTCTTGAATAATAGGCTTGGGAGCAGGGATGGTCTCTTCTACAAAGGTGACAAACCATGACCGAGAAGGATTTGGTCGCTCTGTGTGAACAGGAAAGTCACGACCAACTCAAAAAACCAAGACAAAGAAAAAAAATCAAATTTGGGATGAGATCTATCAGATCCAAGATATTGGTTTCTTCAACTAAACTCGAGAAAGGTCATAACCAAGTATGGAAATTAGATCAGGGCATTTTAATGGGTAACAATATTAGAAATAAAGGATATAAAGAAGGAAGAAAGTAATATGAGAGGCAATCTCCCTAGTATGGTCGCCATTTTGTTGTAGGGATTTTGTACCCTGTAGGAGCCAATCTCCCTTAGGCTCTTCCTATACATAAGATAGAAATAGAGATATGAACAAAGGATGCTTCTAAGCTTGATAATATGTCATGATCTACAAATGTATCAATTCTCTATCAAAAAAATTACAAACTCACATAAGAATTCGTCTAGAGGGAAACATCTAACATATCTTCCATTAATCAAATAAGCAATATTAAAACTTACAGGTGTAAATTGAAGAGACATATTTCTTCTAAGCTCCTTTCCCATGCCTCACCATCAAAATGCCAGAGTAACTTTGCTAGTTATTTTGTCCCCCTTCCCATGGAAGTGAATTGGTTCTTATAGGGATTTAGAGATAAGGCCATATGTTTAATGGGATAATATCTTCAGGATTATACTAGAACCTTCTCGAGACTAAACCTTGATTAATCAGAGAGAGTTCTCGTCCATCACAATCGAATCTAAAAAAGGGAGCTTCTAGGCTCAGTCGCGACCTAAGTACATAGACAGAGTGACCCAGTCACGACTTGGATGTCACGAAAGAGATACCAACCCCTTTGGTCATGGGCTTGAGAAATGACAAGGGAGACCGAAGGGAGATTAAGCTAGAAACTCAATGGGAAGATGATGAAAGATGACCAAATTGGATAGTTGACCTCTAGGATATGATGTTTCAGTGATTAGGGGGTTAATACTGTTATACCAGTAGTAAATGTGGACGTAGTGGATGCAGGTAACTACCATAGAATTACAGGAACACTTAAGCCAAGACATAATAACAATTGAATTATGTTTCCAGTTGATGTACTCAAACAAGATTGACATGCATGTAGTAAGGATAGGACAAGAAAAATAATATCAATAAGTAACAATGATGTCTTCAAGGTATCTCATCTCGGAGAATTTGAAAGTATTGCTAAGAATCCTAGACTTGCATACCATCAGTTGAAAAAATCATACATGCAAAACACAATTTCATTGACATGTTTTTTGTTGAAGACAAGAAACACATGGCCAATGCAGAAGGACAATGTGTGCACCATGCACAATGTGAAAAGATAATGCTTGAAAAAATAGTGGTTCCAGCCTGTAGATCTAGTGTCACCAGAAAGATCCATTTCCATCCCATGGGAATAACTTCAGTTACCATCAACTGAAAAAGCACATACATGAAAGAAAAAAAAAATTACGTTTCCAGCATAGGTCAGCATTGTCATTGGAGACCAAACATAAGGTTCCATAGATCAAAGAAAATTATTTGCAATGTCAAGAAATGAAAACAATAGATACACATTGGGCATTGCCATGTACAAAATAAAAATGCAAAGGAAGTCTACATGGAACAAATTAAAGACACACCTAGGATGACATGTGCAATTTGTGAGGAACTACATTTTGAAAGAAACATTAGATTTTTTATTGAGGAATTGGAAAGAGAATATATGATCTTGACATTTAATCAAAAAATGTTCACTAGTAGAAAATATGTGTTTCATGAAAGAGGTCACTCCAAAATGGAAAAATTCCTCAATTTGCAATGCTAGACCAAACAAGACATAACAGACCATTATCATATGTAAGTACACTTTCAGAACTTGAAGAAATACTTATGTCGTTGATAATTTCATTAGCGCATATTAGACCATGGGATTATAAATAGTCCCAAATGGACTTAACATGATCAATTATCAATGCACCCATCCATATGGATGTTGTGAAAAAATCATTGCCACAATCCATGAACGAAACTTTGACAACAATTGTTTCCTTGAAATGACATTTGCAATACAAAAATGCATACTAGACAAGTAGAGTGCATGTCAATATTGTCATGAAAGAATTGAAAAAATTAATATTTATAAACCTATATATGGATTAAAACATCTGTATAAACGAGGATTGGAATCATTTTCTTCAAGAAGGAAAATCCAACACCATGTAAAATGTATAGACTAATACTGAAAGTGATACAGATGATGAATCAAACAATGAAAACCCCACCGAGACTTTGATTCATGGAATGATTGAGTTGCAACGGATCTGTGACTTGCATGATAACATCGTGGAGCTTGCACCTGCCGAAGGCCAGCGTCCTCTAAGAATTTTCAAGGACAGATATGTAACGGAAATGAAATTCCCAAAATGTTTCTATGGAGACATGTGTGATGATGACATTACAAAATGTTTTAGCTATCAAAAAATAGTGGAATTGGAATTTTTAGAAGAAAACAGTGATTTCTCATGTCACATAACAAATCTCATTTTCAAGACAATGCAAATGATAATTGCAAATGTGATTTCTTTCTTCTAGGTAGAAATAAGAAAATATTAGTTGTGTGGAAGGAAGATATTAGCGAAAGAAGTCAAATACAAAGAAACCCTAGAAAAACTATTGAAATATGATATTGGATACATAGATTTCAAGAAAATTTAGATCTCTCCTGATCATTTGCAACAAATCAAGAAGACATCATTTGCAATGATCTGGAAATTGGGACCCCCAACCATTTTTGTCACATTTACAAGTGCAAAACATCAATGGAATCCATTAGTGAGTACACTAAACGAATTACACAGAAACATGAAGAAAAATAAAACTAATAAATTGGAAGTCACTAATGTTGACTACCTCATAAGGAAAGACCCGATGACAAGTACATGTTACTATAGACATAAAATGAACACCTTGAAGAAAATGATATTTCATGATGACATGTTCTTTAGAAAAAATTTATACTATTACTTTCTGACAGAGTTCCAGAAAAGGGAAAATGAATATGAACAGGGACTCATGTGGATAGAAAATGCTATAATATACGGAAAGGAAAATAACATGAAAATAGAAAACGTTTTGGACCATTACATTAGCTATCACATAGATCATTTGGATCAAGAACTGACCAAAGTTCATAGGCACTATCATACAAAGAGTTGTAAGAAATAAAATCCTCATTGTAGATACAACTTCCCTATGCTACCAATGAAAACCACGAAAGTCATTGAACCACTTAGTTTAGTCAATGATGTTATTGTTGAGAAATCAATATCCCTATTCATATTTCTAGAAAAAATGGATTATGCAAAGTTGATGAACTTTGAGGACTTTTTTATATAGATGAGCATAACAAAAGATGAGTACATACAACTACTACAATCTACACTAAAGCAACTAACAGTCTTCCTAAAATTAAAAGTGTCACATATGTGGAACAATATCTTCTCCAAGAACATGCCAAGTATGTGGAATGCAAATACAAATGCACAGTATGTGCTCAATGCATATGCTACGACATTGTATTGTTCCTCGTACATGACAAAACTTGATGAATCTATGACAAGTACATTTAATAAAATATGCATAAAACATGAAACAAGTCAAATTGATGCCCATGAAAATGCTATGAACAGTTGTAAATACATTGCTTAATCTTCAACAAATGTTAACTCAATAGGTCATTTATATTTCTCTTTCCCTCCCATTGAATTTGAGCTCAAGGCAGTGTATCTTCAGAAACACGTATCTACCTAGTGAACACATGTTTATGCTTAAGAAATCATTCCTACTAAAACAATAACATGATAATTTGGAGGACATGATGTGTCACTCCATTATTGATTACTACATTGAGCATCCATCTTCTCTCATACATATCTTCCTTGCAGAATTTGTATCTAATTACAAGAAGAATGGTTAACACATATCAAAAAGGAAAAACACGAACACAATATGGTTTGTCAAATAAAATAAACACATTGACGATGAGAACTTCTGTCATGAGAATATTTTTCTATATATTCCATTTTAACAAAATGAAGACACATAAAAAGATAACTTTGCTACATGGGAAGATGGATATGCTTTCTATCAAAATGCAATACAAATCAATGAGGATAATTTTACATACAACATCAACCTAGCATGGGGTGATTTAGAAACTATACTTGAGAAACTTGATAGTCTTGAAAACAATGATGGTACATGTGTTGAGCTTAAAACAACTAAACTTGCCTATGAACATTATGACTTACAAGCATATCTTAAGTTCCCTCAAAAATTTAATATGGAAAAAAGTATCAATCTTGGGTTTCATGTCACAAAACATCCATTTCTCCTTGAGAAAAAAGAACATTACAGAATCAAGAGATTTCTAAACAAAGAACAACAAGAAATTGTCAAGGACATTTGCTTGAAAAAATGTAGGGACATACACACACTCGTTCACTTGTTTCTTAGAGCGAAAGAAGGAACAAGAAAATCATTCACAACAAAATTGTTATTCCAAATTCTTATAAGAATCTATGATGAATGTAATATAAGTGATACTTTGAAACCAAAGGGGATAATGGTTGTGTATATAGGTAAAGTTGCATACAATGCAGGTGAGACAACAATTCATTCTGCATTGCTAATGCCTTTTAACAAGTCCCAATTCCTTCAACTTAGAAAATAAATGTTAGAAAAATTATTTGAAGCTTTACGATGAACTACAATTTATCTTCATTAATGAAGCCTCCTTGATTGGAAGTTGATTCATGTATGTCATCGACAATCAACTTAGGAAGATAAAACATATGTAAACTCATTACTTTGGAAACATTGACATGATGTTCTGTGGTGATATGTACCAGGCACAATCGATGCATGATTGTCTATTTTTTTAGCATCCTACAGTAAAACTACAACCATTGACATACAAATTTTGGGAACACAATATAAGATGCTATGAAGTATGAACTACAATGCACCAAAGAGATGAAAATTTCATATCAATTTTGAACAAAATGCAAAAAACTAACCAGACAACTGATGAATTTCTATATATCAATGCACATTGTGTTCTCCCTGCACCAAAAGAGCCAACATTTCCTTATCTATTGTACAGAAACAAGCATGTTTCAATTCATAACAAGAACATTCTCTCACTCACGCCTAGTTATGAAATCATGATCAGTGCAATCAATGTGGAAGAAGATAACCACGTAGATATGCCATGCCATCAACACACAGTTACTCTGTCTTCGCTACTTGTGCTCAAATTTGACATGCTAGTTGAAATATATGCTTGCAATTATGATTCACAAGATGGTTTGATCAATGGTGCAGATGGAGTGGTCAAATCATATTCAAAAATAGATATCACTGACGTTTTATGGATCGGGTTCGATGATCCATTTATTGGACATCGATAAGCAAACAAGTTAGGTTACCTTTACAACTTAGACACTCTACGTAATTGGACACATGTATTACACATTCCAAAACCAATACCGATGATAAAAAAGACAAGTCAAGTGAAGATCTGAAAAACATTTCCAATCCAACTTGCATGTGCAAGTACATTACACAGGTCACAAGGTTTGACTCTTGATAGTGTTGCATTTGACCCTAGTGGAATACGAAAAACATGGTTTGGTGTACACAACTTTATCCCATGTGAGAAACATGGGCTCATTGTATTTTATAAATACTCTCACTCATGAGAACTTTAGGGTGAATAAAAAAGTTTACATTGAGATGAAATGCCTTCATAGTAGTGGAAAATGGACTCTGGAGTATGATTCTCAATCAATATAGTCAGAATCGGGCATTTCAATTCTCTCACTAAACAATGGTGGCCTAAATGCACATATTGATGATATAGTCAATGATTATGACATAATGCAATCTGATATTTTGTGCTTGCAAGAAACCTATATGACAATGTGTATGGAAAACAAACAATTTCAAAAATTGAATTGCATTTCAAATTGCATTGATCATGGAGTCATGATACTAGTGAAAAAGCATATACCAATTTTGGGACGTATGCATTTTGAAGAACAAAATGTTTATGCATTGCTAACAAAGGAAATAGTTCATGGATCACAAATTGCAATACTAAATATCAATGCTACACCACATGCAACTTTGACCAACATACTGAACACTATTGTAACAACCCTACACCATCTACATTTGAATGAAATCATTATCATTCTAGGGGAATTCAACATTGACATGCTACAAATCAATGAGAAAACAAGAAAAATTAGAGAACTACATGTCTAGTTACAATCTCCAATTCCTGTTGCAGAAGGAAAATCATGCACAAAAAACACTTATTGATCATATATGGTCAAATGTTCCCAAGGTACAATCAAAAGTATTTTTCTTAGATGCATATTGCACTGACCATTATACAATTTTTCTTTTACCTAAAATATGAAATACCTATAAAACAAACTACACAATTACATATTCCAATTTGTCAAAGCATAGTTCCATATCTTTTTTACATATATACAAATTCATTTTCTCTTTCCAATGGATCAGATAACTCTATATATTCCATAAGTAAGTAATCAATACAGAAAACATACAACACATGTCCACTAACCATGTTTCTGGATTCCCTTTTGTATATTGGACAAATTTTGCATTGTGGTCAAATACATGGTATCATCCAATTTCTAAACAAACTTTGGTTTCCAATAGATTCATGTAAAAGGAAACTTTGTACAAACACACCCATGGAACAGGAACTAAAAATGTACATGCTTTTACCTTTGTATTTTACTGTATTTCCTTCACTTCTTGTCGGATACCACGATATTTCATGTTGTTCCCAGATAATACCTTATTTTGATGCCCATTGGAATCTATTTATTGTTAGCAATGCAACAATTACAATAACTGAAGAGGAGAAATAGATTTTAATTACAACACATGAAAAAACCCAATAATAGGTTTCCACTAGGTATTGCAATAATTATTATGGAACCCTTGGTATGCTGATATGTTATATGTCTTCTATGTTTTTATCTGCAAACAAAAATGTCGATATCAAAAAATGTGAGAGCAACATACAATATGTTGTACATGTTTGTTTCTTTACATAGTTGACCTACAAAAATTTTTTGTCATGAAAAAAAAAAGTTGGACAAGTGAAGGAAATGTTGGCATTCAATCGTCAAAAACATCAAAACAACCAAAATCATATGTGTAAATATTCATAGATTATGTTCATGTTGCATTTAGAAAATAGATATTTACAGTTACTTATTCTCCTATGCCATGATAAATTTCCTTGTATTATATAATTCCATTGTTTTCAGTTCACATTAAATATTGGGATGCACAAACAAAGAGAACAACATAATGAAACATGTAGAGGATAATAGGTGTGCCTATTAAACTTTGAAGAATTCAGTTCATTCAAATTGTGACACCAATTCATGAAAAATGCAAAAAAAATGTAATGAAATTGTCCTTCATATCAATTCTTTTGTTGAAACATTGGCAATAGGCCTAGAAAAACAACACCAAGTACAGTATCAGTAGAAGACTGAATATCTGGCGAACGGGGAATATATTCATTCGATACATAATGGTCACATATAGAACTTACTTGGACAAAGAAAATAGGGCACGCCACATACTACGTGATTATATCACTGACAATAAGGGACCGATGAAAGTGACACTCATTGTACCTACACACCTTGTTCAGAGACATGAGGGGAAAATCATTCCTAGCAATGGAATATCCATCACATCTTTTAAAATACTACCAAAATATATATATGATCATGGTGATTGTGATTGTATTATCTGGTTACATGACTCAACTATTATGGAAACACTACCGGCATGTTTTGCTGAATACCATTTCAGTCCAAACAATTTGTTGAAAATAAAGCCATGTATCCAATTGGATCCATTGGTGTTGCCATAACATACTAAAAAAAGGTTGAATTACAATACATTATCCATATAAATGATGGTGACTTGGATGATGACAAGGCAACGATACAAGTTCTATATCCTTTTTTTTTTCTTATTTTCACATCATAAAATGTACCCAGTCATATTCAATAATTGTTATAATGTTCTTTGTTACAGCTTCAACTTTTCGACACATATACACCCTTCTTTTCTTCAATGGAACAATGATTGCAAAGAGGGGAATTTTCTCTTATTATTTTCAAAAATATAACCAAAAAGAGAGATGTCAAAGAAAATGCCTTTTGTGCAACACAATCAACATTTATAACAGAGTTGAGAACAATCATAGTACATGATCTGAAAAAAAATAACATGCTCCAGGACTATTGTAAGCATACATAAACACTAACATCTATGAACTTCCTATACAAAATTATCTTTACAAATACAAATTGTATTGACAACTATATTAACTATTATGTCATGTACATAGGTTGAAGGTGCATTGGAAGCATCAATTGCATATTCGACTCCCTTTGAACTTGTCTATGTCAAGTGTAATTTTTTTTCTTTTTTTGGTGCATTAATAGATGGTAGGACAATTGACTGTGTAGTGACAAATTATATGATGAATATAAACATTGTCTCAATGCTGTCATCTGAACAATATACAAGAGCATTTTGGAATGTACAATTACAACTCCAATATTTCAAGTGCTTCCTACCCTAACACAATTGGCATATGAAGAATGTCTTTAGAAATAAAACAACTATTGTGTATATGTTACATGACTTCCAAGTACATGGTAAGTTTACATTAAATGAGGACAATGTTATATTCCATATCATATCGATAGAAAATAGTAACAACAAACAAGTTAGTTGAAGAGAAAGAAAGGTACAAGACACAATTTCAATTCGACTATTTTACATTGTCTTTGGCATCATATACTGTTGTAAATTGGTTCTAGCTTACATTTCACTTTACAAAGTTTCCCTATAATGCGTTCAAAGGAAAGAAATCATATATGCACATTACCCTGATCGACAATTGTAAACTACAAAAAAAACAAGCGTTATTTTAAATAGTTTCTACTAGGGGGTCATTTTGGTTTCGATTGTACCTGTATTGGATTTGCTTTGCTCAACAGAAAGAAAATGTGTGTAACACTTGTCATTAAATATTTTTTTGAAAATACTCCCATGTAGATACTTTCATTGCAATTTTATCCGTACTCAAACTGAAATAATGTATTTGTTGTTTCTAAGTCATTCTTGTTTGTATTGGGTGTATCTTGCAGTCACTATGCTTAGCAGTTAACAAATATTTATGTTTACCACTTGTTATCTTGTCAAATATTTTTTGACAGTATGGCCAAATAGAATATTTTTTTGCAGTTTTATTTCTATTGTAAGTTGGAACAATGTATTTATTTCAAAATGTTGTTGGGTGTGTTCTGATCAACAGTTAGGAACATGAAACAATGCTACATGTTTGTGTCAATGCCATATTTTCATTCTCTCATCAAGGAAAAATTGTCACTTTCATAAGAAAATAATGCAAAGAAACATTCCCATGGACATTTGTTTCAATGGAATAGTTGTACAACCTGCATTGACGTGGTGTACAGTGTTGGATGCGAGTTTGATCAAAGCAGGGTCCTTCTCAAGTTACCAACAAAAGGTATAGTGTAGTCTAGAGAGCTAGAATTTTGATCTCCTCCAAAGAGAAGAAGTCTCACCCGAAGCACTGCTAAGACAGATAGATAGGGAAGGGTAGGGAGAAGACCAAAGAGGATCCATAGAGCAGTCAGAAATCCAACCCACTTACGTTGTGAGCAAGCATTCAAACAGTGAGCCATCAAATAGAACTCTTAAACCATAAAGGAAATACTATAATGCATAAGTAAGCACATAAAGACACTATATATTTTGAATTTCGGTCCTGCTTCATATTATCTTTAGGATCTTTCTTTGATTACAGACTTAGAACTACATAGTAGGGTTCAATACAGACTCTTGGCTCTTAGGCCCATGTCACAGAGCTCTAATCCTCTAATTGGTAATTCTCATCCATTACAGACTTAGACGTGTCTTTTCCCCAACCTACAACAATTATCAACAGCTAATCCCAAAATCTGGGTGACTTTGACCAACCTGACTCTACTCAACCCAACTGATTAACTCAAGAACTAATGAA
>CBVK0100135900.1:0-14170 GCA_900067695.1 Picea abies
TGAGGGCTTTCACCATAAGGGGACCACTTTGGAGTTCATCCATATTTACTTCTTATCAACCATGAAAAAAAAATAATGAGTCATATTTACAGCAAACACTATTGGGTCCATTACCCAAACCTTTGTGCTACAGGTCTTTCTTCAAGGGTTGACATCAATGACAACCAACCTTAATCAACACCATCTTCTCCCAAAGTGTGGTACAAAAGGCACTTAGAAATCTAGTATCCTTATATGAGATGATGTTCCTTGGTATCCCAGAGTGCACCTAGACCTATTCAAATAACATTTGTGTTTCTTCTTGTCCTTTGATGGTATTTTTTCAAGGTATAAGAATGCACATCTTGTTGAACCTATCAACTACCACAAAAATATAGTCATGTCCCTTCTTTGTTATTGGTAAATCTCCCACAAAATCCATGGAAAGGATTTCCCAAGGTTGAGTGGGTGAAATTAATGGAGGGTATAGAACTTAATTTATGTTACTGGGATTGTTTGTACAAAAAAATACACTTCCTCTAATATATCATGCTAAATATTCTTGCATTCAGGGTCATTGCACATACCTTTGTAAGTTAGAAATTGTCTTCTCAACACTAAAATGTCCTGCAACCTTGGATGTGTGAGACTCTCTAATAAGTATCAATATTTAACCTTTAGGAACATAAACCTTGTCTAGCTTGTAGAGTAACCCATTATGAAGATGATAGTAATCCTTACAGACACCTTATCCTACATGAATTTGGACTTGTAGTTGTTAAAACACCTCTTTAAAGTCCTCATATTCTGTGTATGCCTCTTTGTATGCATCATGGGTAAAAGGTTCCATATCCATAAAAGTTCCCAAATTTGTAATCTTAGATGTGTGTGGAATTGAATGCATGTCTGGAAACTTATTATTTCTTCTCTTCTTATACTTGATGACTAGATGAAATTGCTGCAAAAAACCCATCCACTTGTAATGTCTAGTTTTTTTAAACTTACTTTGGGCCTACAAATACGATAGTGGCCAGTGATATTTGTGGATAATGGTTTATTTTTCCCATCTAATAGTTCTTCCACTTCTTAATGGATTGAAATAGGGAATAGAGTTCCTTATCATATATGGGGTAGTTCAAAACTCCCCCATGAAACATCTCGGAATGATAGCATACTTGTTGACGATCTTGCATAAAAAAATGATCCCATAGCAAACTCGCTTTCATCTGTATCCACTTTGAAGGACTTATACAAGTTAGGAAATGTTAAAAATCGTGCTTGAATGATCTTTCATTTTAGCTCGTCAAAATATTTTTGTTGATTCTTTCCCCACCGAAAACTCTTACCACTGGTTATTATAGTTGGAGTGGTGTATCTACTACTAAAAAAGATGTTGTGAACTTCCATAGGTAATATGTTTCCCAAACAAACATCCTAACTTCAGTGGCATTAGTAGGAACTGGAAATTTTATGATGGAATGCATCTTTGCGAGATATATGTTGAGATCCCCTCCACCGACCTGGTCCCCAAATACACCAATGACTATTGAGAAAACTCATATTTCTTGAGGTTAGCCAACGTTGGTGCTTTTTCAAATTATCTAACACCCACATGAGATGTGAGATGTGTTCCTCCGAGGTAGATCTATAAACCAATACATCATCCAAATACATTATAGCAAATGAATCTAAATATGGGTGCAATAAATCATTCATCAATCTCATAAATGTACCTAGTGAATTACATAAACCAAATGTCATGACCAACAATTCATACAAAAAATTCCTTTTCTTGAAGGAAGTCTTACAGGTGTCTTCTTCTTTGACATGTACATGGTGGTATCCTGATTTGAGATCCAACTCTATGAATTATATGGCATGTTGAAACTAGTCTAATAAATCATTGATCTTGAGCAGAGGGTACCAATTCTTGAGTGTAATCTTGTTCAAATATCTTTAGTCGATACACATTTTTCATGTCCCATCCATATTGGGTACAATGATGATCAGTGACCCACAAGGTGAGGTTTTTGGTCGAATCACTCCCTTCTCCATCAATTGTTGCAATTGTTTCTTCACTTCATCTACTTCCAAAACATAATTTCTATACAACCCAATATATGGTAATGAGGAGTCAGGAACCAATTGTATCTCATGCTCAACTTCCCTCTTGGGTGGAATTCCTTTAGGCTCCTGGAACACTCCTTTGTATGCATGAAAAAAATCCTCCAACTATTGTTTCTTATTTTTAGTATATCCCTCCAGGGATGTTTTTACTTTTAATGATTCATCACCCGATTGATTCTCTCATAAGTAAATAAAACCATACTTCTTACTTTAACTAATCAACATTTTGGCTTGGTTGGCACTTACCAATGAGATCTTCAATTTATCTTTATGTGCTTTGATGATGAAATGCTTCTCATCCTTTATTAGGAAGCACTGGTTTTATATCCACATGAATATCACATCCCTCATATACATATAGGGTATTCCAAGCACTATGCCACACATGTCAAGGGGTACTACATCTAACTCAAGTTCATCAATAAAACACACACTTGCAATAAATTTGATCTTACATTGTTTTGTGACATTCATATTTATATCCTTGTTTACCCATCCCAATGGATACGATCTAGGATGATCATGAACATCAGACCAAAGATTGTTGACCAGATTAGTTGCTATGAGATGGGCTTGGGAAATGGAATCAAATAAATCATCTACCTTAGTCTTCCTGAATAGGATCTAGATATTGAATAGTTTTTTCATATCCTTCTCTTCCTTGTGATGAAGGTTCCTCAGATTCACCTCCTTCTGCATTGAAGTGTAAGAAATATTATCATCCACAATTGTGTTTCTATCTACCTAATTTCTTTAATATGTGGCTAGAAGATTCATCTTCTTATCATCCTTCTTACAGTTCTTAGGGTTCATCTCTGGATGTAGTTTCTAGCACTTTTCTTGATTGTAACCATAAATATTTCAATGTTTTTTTCCTAAGAATTTTTCTATTAATGTTATGGTAGGAGTGTTATTTTGGATTCTTCGCATCAATTTTTAACTCGACATTTCATACCAAACAAATGTGGTCCTTCATTAGGATGTGATGAACCTGGAAGAACACTCCTAATATATTGTAATGGTTATAGTGGTTACTTGGATCCTTACATTGATGTGCAATGTGCATCATCTTCTTGTCTTTCCCTTTCGTCTTCTTCTTCCCCTACTTGGAAGTGTCTTGGTGCTCTTTCTATTTGGAACCACTTGGTTATCATTTTTTGTTTCCTATGTTTTCCAGATATTGTGCTTCCACATGCACATGCCTCATCCATTTTTTTAGGCTTGAAGAGAATCACTTGCTTTCACAAATGATTGTTTAGACCCCACAAATACTTAAGTACATTTGGGTTCTAGGGATATATACCCAACATGATATCCATTTTTTTGAATTTTATGGTGTACTCTTGCACACTCTGCCCCTTCCTTTGCTTGAAGTAGTGCCAATGGATCGATTGGTACTCGACATACCTAATAAGATAGAATATGGAATCAATGAAGGTTTTGAAATCCTCCCACTTAGTTATCAGTGGATCTCCCTCTAGCCTAATTTTTTCTATGTGAATTTCCCACCAAGTTAATGCAAGACCTTCTAATTTTAGTTTGGCAAATGAAATCTTCTACTCTTCTTCTATATGGTTGACCTTGAATAGATCTCTAATTGTTGCAACCAATGATTCAATTTGTTTTCATCAATGTCACCTTGTAATGGTTTGATATCCACTTTCACTTCCATTTTAAATAAATATTATGAAATGTTAATGGAAGTGAATCTTGGATACTCCTTATCAGGCTCTTTCCTTGACTCCTTTTTTGGGTATTCATTTTCTCTCAATTTCCTCTATAATACGATCTCTAAGTTAGAGCCTCCAACCTCCCTAAACATTCTCAGATTGCATGTTAGATATTCCACGAGGAGGGCCATATTGTGAGAGATATTAATGACTTGATATTCCAACCTCGCAAATCTCCCTTCTACTGGAGGTCGAGCGTTGTGATGAAAAGACTCATATGTCATGGCTAGGGTTCTTCCAATTTTTCTCTTAAGCCAATTCCTATATCCTACAAATTTCCATAAATATCCCAAAGAAAATTTCTCTGATACCAATATGATCTACAAATTTTTGTGGATATTCCATTGGATTAGTTCATCACAATATATATTGAACTATTCTAAAACCTTAGATTTTGCAGTTTATTTCCTTATATCCCAAATTAGTTAGTTACTAGCTTTGATTGAATTTATGAAACAACTAAATTATGAAAATGAAAGAAACAAGAAAAATATCACACCATCCACACATAAATTAATGCAATATATATGTTGGGAAACTCAATACAAGAGAAAAACCTAGCTAGAAGGTGAGGCCTATGCTCTATTATCTTTTCTTCGAGTATGAAAATGTAAATACAAAGAAAGAGGCACTCACCGTGGAGTTTCCTTTGACACCATGGCACGTATGGATGCTATAGAATCTTTCCCTCATCTGTTATTCTCTCACAATACCACTCCTAGATTCTCTTCTCAACTATGGAACAAGTACAATGCATACCACTCCTAGATTCTCTTCTCAACTATGGAACAAGTACAATGCTAAAGAGTAGAAGCCCTTCTCCTCCTAGTGGCCCAGTATTTAACATATCCCAATAGTTGTATAGGGATAGGGTTTTGACTTCCTCAACCCTTAATTAGTGATAAGTTTTGGACCTTATAGAATCTTCTTGAAATTTCATTCATGGATATACCCACACGTTTGAGTAATTGGGGTTTATGTGGCACACACTCATACCGTGGTGGTGAACAAGGTAGGTCAACTTGCAGGAGACATAACTTTCGCATACAAGCTCTGATTGAGGCGATTTTTGCACTGTTAGAAAGGTATCATAGTGTAGAAAATAGTTGAGGGTGTGAGAATGAGTCCCAAACATTATAAACCAAAACATTATGTTTAATTCCTCAAAATGGCTTTGGAATATTCCAGGCCCCAATTTTCCAAACTGTGACCTACCACTAAAATGGCCATGTATGTTAATTCCTCCAATTTTTTGACCCATAAAGTATCAAGATATATGAAAAATCATATGATGATGCAATCCAAATCATAAATAAATAAATAAATTATTATTAACTCATATGAATAAAACTAATAATCGAATTATCTCTTCACAATTTGCTTGATGATGGACCACATTTACTTGGTCTAAAACATTTTTATTACAAATGTGATTGTGATTAATATGGAAGACTATGCACTATTATATTGATCTAAAAATTAACATGCATGAAAGATAATGAGTGGTTAATTATATGACATGTTAGTACCAGAGATAAGGGAGGAATGACAAAAGACATGACCTATGAAGGATGGAAATGGGAAAATAGAAAATATGAGCATAGACATTTTTTGGGTAGTCCATGAGATATTGGAAAAAATATGACATGAGATTCATTGAATGCATGATATATCATAAGAAGTTGATGCACAAATATTGCACATACCACAATTTATTTGGTAAAATCCATGGTCGATATAGTATAATAGTCTAGTTAATGCATGAAGTACATTTTGTTAGGATGATAATGACCATTTCAAAAATAAGAATTTACTTGTCAACCAACTGAGCACTTGAAGATATTTGCATAGCCAAATTTTAGATATTACATACTAGTTACTTAGTAATGAGGAGTTGTGGCCTTAAGAGACTAAGTACTAAAACACTTGGTAAAGTGATAGTCCAAACATGGGAAGATGGACACTTGCATCAAATTATCATAAAGGAGAGAAATTATACTCATTAGAAGAGATCTATGGAAATCAAATATATCATCAATGTTGTAGATGTTGATGTAAAACAACCAACCCCCTAAGTATCCTTTTAAGGGATAGGGCATTAAAATATTTCTATTTCCTTGACTATCTCAAAACATTTTCCCAATAATGTTATCATCTTTTTCTTGTCGAGAGATTTCGAACGACTGTAACCATGCTCATTTTTTAGCTTAAGATCAAAAGTTATATCCTCTCATATATTATGGGCCTTCATTGGTCAACGATCGAATCTTTACCACATGGTGTCCACGTGGTCTCTTATCACTCATTCCATCCGACATGTAAGTGAGACGTTAGATTCACGGGCCCGATCATTTGGTCCACCTTTCGGCATTATCAGGACTTCTTATCCCATAGTTCACTCCCACTAGTGAAATTTTGATTACAATACACCAAGGCGTACCTCCCCCAAATCCTATGTCTCTCATCTCTTGATCTCTATGGTTCATATCATGTTGATGATGTCATTTTAAATAAAGGTTAAATCCCATCTTCCAAGGTTTACACGATGTGCGGATCTAACCCAAAATTTCCACAATTGAGGTTTCACCCCATCCCTCCATTGATCAATAGTTTTCATTAGCCCTGAATCCCATCATCATTGATGATTGCTTCATTTTCATCATCAATTCTTGGTCAAACATGAGTTTACCAATCTCCCCCATTTCCAAGGATGAAGCATTTGGATCCAGTGGTCCAGATCTCCTCGTCAAATCTATGACGAGATAAATGGTTACTATTGTCTTTCCTCTTTGGAATCTCATCAACCAAGTACTAGCTGACAAATTTCATCTTAGGTACACTCTAGTTACGTTGTTTTCATGCCACATCATTCATGATGTCATCATCCTCACTCTTCTTTTAAAAACGTATCATGGAAATCAATGGTGGAGATCCCCTCTCCCAATGAAAGATCAATGGATCTCATCATGTCACCAATGCTAGTATCGTAGGCATTTGGACCTTCTCCCAGTTCACCCACCTTATACCTCTGATGATGATATGTCAGAGATCTACAATTCATATTTCATGATGAGGAGCCCCGACAAATCCAACAACCATAATTGAAACGAAGATCCAAAGGACCTCTTCGCCCAATGGGACAAACCCTTGTCCCATCGGTCAATCCCTAGTTAACACTTACCACCACCTTATACACGTGGACTGCCGATTTGATCAGCCACATCACCAGGTCATATCCATATCCTCCCATGGATTAAGTAGGACCTACAAAAGATCAACGAATATCATTGCATCTCACCCACTCATTGATCAACGGTTTGGATTATCTCTTTGGATTCCTACTCCGAGCTCTTCGTAGTTGTACTTCAAACCCTTCATATTCAACTTTGAAAAGGTAAACTACTAGAATTTTCACCACTTGACACATGGCACAATAATTTCTTGACACCTAGCATCATCCACGTCACCCTCTTACGCCCTTTGGTAAGAGATCAATGGTCTAGATATCCTTTTAGAGTTCTTTCGATCATGGAAAATCAACGACCCAAATATCCTCTCGGAGTTCCTCAAATCACGATAGATCAATGACTAAGATATCCTCTCAGAGTTCCTCTGATCATGACAGATCGATGACCCAGATCTCCTCTTGGAGTTCCTCCTTTGAAGTTCACCCATCTCAGTGACTCTGAAAGGTCTATTATGAAGGCATTCACTTCATCAAATCTAATGGTTCAAATAATTCGATCTGTAGATTTGATCACAAGGAATAATAAACATGTTCTATATTTTAATATTTATAGGGACTCCCACTCAACCCTTCCTATGAATTTCATGCTAACACGTGTCACCCTTTTGGGACACGCTAACTACCACACTGACACGACACATCGCACTAATGTCACTTCCCTTTTCTCCTCACTTGGGTAGGATCCCCTTTCATCTACAACTAAGGATTGACCTTGCCCATATTCCGATCAACAGTTCTCGTTGACTCTCAGAGTCTCTCCGTCAGAGTTCCTTTCCCATTGGGACTTCCATTCACTCCAACCAACCCTCTCCGATGAATGATTGAGATCTATTGATCTGTAAACCCAACGGTCAATGATTAATGTGACCTTCCAAATGTCTGAGCCCTATAGGGACCATGTTTTTCCTCTTGATGAACCAAGTGTCGACACATGTCATCCTCCAAACTTGTTGGCTGCCACATATTCATGACATGTCACGTAGACGTCACCTTCTCTCTCTTTTTCCTTATAGGGTAAGGCATAGAACTTGGGGATGGAAGCATTTTCCTCTCACTCAACCTCAATGGTTGAGATTCATACCTCAAACCTCCGATAAATCAATGGTCCTTGTTGATTCAAAGTTTGTCTTCTACATGCATCATAGTCTACTCTGACAAAGGATTGGGATATTTTATTACACCAGATCAATGGTTGATATTTATTCTTGCCACTTATGAATTAACAGTAGAGATCTATCCTGATATACGGTCTATATCTAATTGTCAATCCAAATATACCATTGTGATTCTTTCAAGCCTAAAATGGGGGGTTCTCTCAAGGGTAATGGTCAGAATTTGGACTTATATATTTTTTTAGGGTTTCTTCAATGATTTTCCTTGACCAATAGCCTGAGTTTTGGCTTTACTACTCAAGGATCCTTCCAAGTTCCTTATCAGGGGTTTACCATACCTTTTTGGTCTTGTCCTTCATGTTTTTCCACTCATGGGGCATCATTTATTTCATATGACTTCGTCTCCATTATTCTAGGGAACCCAATATAACCATAAGTATATGTGTGTGTGTGTGTATAAATGTAATGATGCATGTGGTCAACAAAGTCACAATTTCATTCCTTTAACTCGAGCCAATATAGGAGGATCAAGCATTCACATGTACGAAGCATGCCCAGACCCATATAGCTCCTCAATTACTTAAATACACAAACATGTAAGAGCACAACCAATACAATCATTAAACAAGCATACACATCCCCGAGATAATTGCTTTCATTCAACCATAAATTATAGTTCAATTACACAGGGTATGAAAATACTTATCTACTACAATTTATGGTCAGTCAGTTGACTATGGGTGTTTTCTTTTCACCCAAACATAGGCTCTGATCGTTAAGTCACCTCAGCAGTAGGTTTCCCCCATTCCAAGCTATGATACCACCAGGGGATTCCCGACACTCCCTCGTGCATTCACTTGCAGCAAATGTTTTCCTCGGGTCTCTGTGTGTTGCCTCTCTCTTGAAATCTCTCTTTCCTAGGTCTTATTCCCTTCCCTTCCTCATTTGTCCCCTGCATGTAATCCCCTTGGAAAGGTTCTCAACTTGACCCTTCTTTTATTTTGTCAGAAGGAACCCGTGGGTCAATCTGGCTATATATTTGGTACTTTTTTATACCTTTTGGTTGTCAGCCTCTATTGTCCTAGCCAGATTTCATGTACTTGCATTCATTGAGGGTGGTGGGTTGTTCAACTATCAACCCCTTCCCATTAACCAATTCGATTCAACTGCAAGTTAAAGGAAATATGATCATTTATTTCACATTATTTATCAATATGGCTTGGGACCTTTTACACATGAATCTCCTTTCTTTCCCCCCTCACAAATCCTTCTCATGGTAGCATGGCCAATACTTTCAAGGATTCACCCCATATTCATTCGATTGGAATTTTAAATCAACAATAATATAATTACAATGTTTATATTCCATTATATGGAAATCATTAAACATTATTAATTACATATAATCATAGTTTTAGGAAAGGGGGGTGTTACAATCCCATACCCCTTCAAAGTAACATTGTCCTCGGTGTTATTTTTAGCACAAAGGGGGGTGTTACAATCCCATACCCCTTCAAAGTAACATTGTCCTCGGTGTTATTTTTAGCACACCTTCCATGGCTTTATCCTTCAGTTGCTTCAATATTATTTGCATGTTCTTCATAGTTTGTTCCTTTCCCAAACTCTTGGAATTAGCACATACCTACAACAATTTCAAAAGTAGGCCTATCATTTACAATTTCAAGCAGAACATTTTATTGTTGTTCATAATTTAAGAGGAAAATTTAAATATCACCACAATACTTATCTTGTGTATTTCATGGATCTGCATCCACATGGCTATCATGTTTACTCGGCTCATTGTTTTCCTTGTCATATCCATTGTGCGCATGATCCCAATCAATATATGAAAAAAATTAAATACTCTACCAAGTCTTTCACATGAGCTATCAAAATCTCCTCTTCCTTGTGGTTACTCTCCTTTTGGGCTTGGGATCAAGCATCTCTTATTTTCTATACAATCCCTTAAGTAATCCATCTTGCATGTCTAAGATTTCTCGCACAAGAATGTTTTTAGAGACTTTGTTGAGTCTTACATCTTAAGCGTCACCCAAGATTCATCTATTGACAGAATCCCTTTGGCTCGTGTTACCAAAACACAACATTCTTATGGCGATAGTGACTTATCACAAATTTGTCTTGTGATAAGAGTGGTCCTCTTCCATGTTTTCTTATTTGGGAGCCACCATATGTCCTTCCTAGACAAATCTTTTCATCTCACCTGTGTTCATATGCATATAGAAATTTGTGAGATACCATTACTAACTCCAATCAAATTTCAAATATGTTACCTACAAATTTTTAACTCCACATTTTCACAATCAAATTTCAAATATGTTACCTACAAATTTTTAACTCCACATTTTCATTTCATTTTCAGATTTGTTCCATATTGGAACCAGAGTTCAAAAGCATGAGGTGTCCTTCCCATAACAGTTTACCTCTTTACAACCAACATGCATTAGTCTTCCTCATGGGCTTAGAGTATTTCCTTTTCCAAGACCCTCTATCCTGCAATTCAATATTTACACAGTCAAACAAACTGTTAGTTTCTCATGCATATACACTTTCATTACACACTTACAGTGGTTTCCAAATAATTTCAAAATTGTGCAAATTAGCCACTAATATTTTTATCTTATTCGATAACATTAAGCAAAAAGGAAGTCACCATTCCTTATACATGAACCATTTCAGCATACCAAGTCTTTTCAAATTGCAATCGATTCATCATATGAATTCACACAATGTGTCAATGTCCATGGCCACATTCACACACAATGCATCCTTGCATTGATTTCAAGTTGATTATTCTTCATATTAGGAATTCCTCCATGGTGTGTTGGAACTCAACCAACCTCTCACCATATGGATAATCCATCCACATTCATTATTACAATGGGATTGTATTTCCTACTTTAAATTGATTATAGTCCTCAAATCGGCATAATATATTATGAAATCAAAGTTTCATATGAATGCATCCAAACATTTTTTTGTTCTCTAGAAACCAGGGTGTCAATGTTCATGGCCACCCAACTCCTCTTTTTATCACTGTACAACTCTATAGAGCACTGGAAGATCCTCCTTACATGATGGGAGGACATTACCTGCCCTTTCATGCAAACATGCTTCTTCTTAATGTACCCAATTTAATGGGATGATTATGAGTGCTATTGCTCCCAATCATTCTCGATTGGTCACTATATTCATGATACCTTTTTATGGATTTTATTGCAAGGATTTAAAACATCTTAGACTATCATAGGCTCTCTCCTCTATTCTTTAGGTTCTTCTTTTCTGAATCATACCCTTTTTGGATATCAATGGCCTATAATCAAACACTTAAAATCAAATTCTTATCATAAAGATGTAAAACATAAAACATTTTCAAAAGGGATTCTTACCCAATCCCTTCATACCTTAGGCCACATATGCATGAACAACTTTATACATGTTCTGGATGTTATCACCTTCTCTGATATTACCTCATCAATGTTGTTTCCAAGGGACTTCTAAAGTCCCTTAAACAACCTTCAATAGCAGCCTTCTTGTATTTCTCCTCTGTTTAAGAATGTTCACCATTGGCAGTTGTCCTTTCCTAATAGCTCCAATCATATCCTACAAAAGACATACATCACCACATTCACATTTTAAATTAGTTGTCATGTAAAATAAACTGCATATACCACATCATTTAATTTAACAAAATGTTTTCAGATATGTTCTAGCACTATATGCATTCCATCTCACCGTACTCAATGTTTCATGATTGTAAGAAAAAATCAAATTTCCAATTGTTTATACAGTAGTAAAACCACCATCATTTATGATGCCAAAACTATTCACATACAACAACATATTGGTCTCCCATCCCAGAGAAACATAATAATAATTAGGAAAGGATTTAATAAACTCTTCCCTTTTCCAACTCCTTCTACATAGCCTGAAAATTCCAATCCAACTGAGGTATTTCTAAGGTCACGTTGTCTTTACCCATCATGGCTTAAGAAAGGCCATTTAAACACATTCAATATTTTTATATTTCAATTACTAGTTGTACTTAATCTCACAACTATTATTTTAAAGCATGAAATTTTGTCTTATTATTCAGAGTTTCATAGTGAGAAAAGTATTAATTTTCTCCTTCTTTTCCTTTACAATTTATCCCTCCTGGGATATTCCTGCTCTATTCCTTGAGGAATTTTAATTAGATCCTCCTTGAATTCCTCATCATGCTACAACAACAAGCTTTTTGTTCACAATGAATTATGAACTGTGCATTCTTCACATTTCCATTCACACATCAGAATGGGCACTTATTCATTTGTTATCCTTTCATTCATGCATTATGTTTTAAAATGAAATCCATGATTCTTATATGAACATAATTTGTAGTCCATTGTCAAATTTTCAACAATCATCGAGGTTTTAGATATGTTCTTTTGACAGAGTCTTTACACAGTTCCCCTACATGGAACTTATTTATCGTGCAACTCTCTTGTTGTATATCTATAACTATTTGAAATGAATTCAATCCTGAGTCAACTCCAGCCTGATCATTTCATAGGTTTACCCAATATCCCATAAAGAATATACACATGCATTCAAACCAATACCTTTATTTCATCAGCTTGTATTCACATTGTTCTTACATGCACTTAACCACTTGCCTCATCATACTTGCCTCAACATATTGTGTGTCTACCATAGGAACACTTTACAGTTCACATGCAACTTTACTTTAAAATCATTTAACTCATGATTGTTCAAAGGCATAATCATGTGGCCTTATATTATGAAATAGAGCATTCTTTCTTATTTATCCTTTCAACAATTTACACTAGCTTTTCCCGAGGAAATGGAACACATCCTCCTTAAGTTAGTATCCAAGAAAGATAAACATAATTATTAAAACATATTCATCCATGCCTCTATATCATTATTCAACATAGGAAAGCACACTCATTGCCTCACATCCTACTTGATCATGTAGTCATATTATATGTTTAAGCAAGTATAAATATATATACATTTATGTATGTGCATCATTTGCACCTTTTTACCTCATTCATTCACATTTATTTAGCATCATCTAGTTTTGATGAGACCGTAAATGACCAATATCACCAATAAAACCATAATTATGTTTCCCTCTTTACAAGATAATAGACAACAATTAAGATCACTCTTTCTCATTTCTCTTTTATAATTTCATCTCAACTCTTTCTGAGGAATGACATGCTTCCTCAAGATATTATTTTAAACAAAATATCCAGACCCTCCATCATAGTTTCATCCATGAATCCATGGAATTATTCAATCCTGGAAACCACTCTCCTTTCCTTACTTCCCCCTTACTTAGGAAGTCATATCTACACTCATACATCATGCATGTGCATCACTTGCACATTTTTATATCATTCCTATTCATTTATTTGATCTCAATATCATCCTTATCTGTTGAGAATTTACGTCCAATCAAATGAAAAGTTTCACATGAATAATTATACTTAGGTTTCCTTATTTTATGGGAACATCTAGCAAGACACCATTCTTGCCCTTTTGTTATTCAAGCAATCCACAATTCAGAATTCACAAACTAGGAAATTTACAACATTACCCAAGACATTAAGATAACAATTTTAACCTCCCTTCATGCCTCAATTCACTCTTGGTCAATAGAACTCTACAAAGGCTATCATTTTTCCGACTCCCTCTTCCTACCAAGCCATACATGTATGGCTATTATCCACCTCTAGATATAAATCTGACCCATTGGTCATTTAGAAGTGTTTCAACACTTCATTTATCATACCTTGTATCAGTCTCTCATTAATCCTTAGAGTCCTATATTCATAAGACTATATGAAAATATCATTATCAGCATTTTTATTCATGTTGTTAGCTTTCCTGTTGACAACAGGTTATTATTGACCAAATTGGTCCATCAACGACCATTCTTTTTCAACCCA
>CBVK0100135901.1:0-14170 GCA_900067695.1 Picea abies
ATTATGATGAATGTTTGATCATAGTGTTGTTATAATTCCTTTCAGTTTCTTTGAAATTTGAATTCAAGAAGACCTTGGGTTTAAGTTTTTCTTCCTTAGGCTGTCGGAAAGCCTGATGTTCACAGCATACCTCTACATTCTTCATGGATGTCTTCCTCCTACTCACCTTTACTACAACCTACTGACTGAAGTTCAACTAAGACCTCACCTACTTGTGTATGTTAGTCTAGATTTTTGAGTTAAAATGATATCATCTCGAGTCTGCGCCCATTTGATCTCTTTGAAAACCAACCCATGACATAAAATATTGATGGGTATCAGGCTTACCTCTACCACAATCTAGGGGTGACTTCTGGTGCTAACATTTTTGGCGTCGTTTCCAAGGACGAAATTGAAGAGTTTCCCTAGGTAGAACGACAACAAACTTTTGAGTCTAAAGGTGCATCAGACATTAGAACCTTTGAAGATTGCAACTATGCACCTGGTGACTCCACTGAGACGAATCCACTATCTCACCTCTGTTGTTTCAGTGTAACTTCTTCTGGCTACACCTGGTATCCCCCTGGGAGAACACAACGATCAGAGTTGATCTTTGATGGTGGACAAAGGTCAGACACACTCATTCTGCATATCATCCACCTGGTGACCCCATGGTTGAAGAAGTGATTTGCAACTCCACTGGTTTGAAATGGAAAAAATCTTGGCTCGGAGGTTTTCTGGTTTTCCCAATGTTGTTCCTGCTCCAAATGAATGGAATGATTATTTGTCTATATTTAGAGAGCGCAAGGAGGAAAACTCTGCTTAACATCTCCATGAGTTTCATGAACTCCTGCACCAATGGGAGATACATCATGAGGGTGTATTGATGAATATGTTCTTGTTCTCATTAGCAAGGGATGCTCATGAGTGGTATCATTCTTTACCCCCTACTAGCATCTCCTCCCTGGAGAAATTTCATGTAGCTTTCAATGCTCATTGCCAGAATTTTTATCCATCTGAGTTAATTTTTCATAGTTGTTGTGAGGGATACAATGATTGTTTTCAAGATATAGTTTCTTCTTACGTAGGTAATAAGGATGAGGACCATGAAGAAGAAGATGCTCTGGGCGAAGTAATGGAGCTGATTAAATATCTCTCTTCCAAACTAGAAAGTTTGGAATCTAGAGAAAGCGTAGAGGATTTCCTAGCTCTTGAGGAGGATGTTCTTGACAGCCCTATTGATGATGATAGTATTGAAGATTTCATAGTTGTAGAGGCCCTGTCTTTTGCTCCTAAGATGCATGTTGTCCCTAGCTTTTATGATTATTCATATGAAGAGCAGTAGAGCCCCACATTACATTTTGTTGACCAGAGGAGCACCCAGCCTGTATATGACAGCTATGAGCCATATTTCGAGATGGATGTGTAGTATTTCCAAGAGCATGCAGCTGATCCCTGTCCTTTATCCATTAGTGAAGATTTTCATAAGAAAATTATCCATCCTAAGAAGCATTATGAAGAGTAGAGTTTACCCTAGGGTCCTGTCTATGATGATTATGATTCTGACCCTTGGGAGAGCCAAGAAGAAGAACCAGAAGAGCTAGAGGAGTGACCCTTGGGAGAGCCAAGAAGAAGAACCAGAAGAGCTAGAGGAGTAGCAGAAGGGGCATTTTTTCCCCTATCCAAAGCCTATAGGTGAGCAGCCTTCACCTGAGATCATTCGGCCTTATTAGTTTCTCATCCACCTTTTCCCTCCAATAATATTCATCTTTGCATGAGCAGCTGTGAAGCAGAGTAGGTTTCCTGCTACCCATTTTCTAACTTTTTCCACTTGGTCTATGAGCCTATCAACGAGTATATAGAGTGGAATTTCCTTCACATCTTGGAGCCGCCCTATTTTATCTCAACTTCATCCTTTGAAATGGATCTGGAGGGTGTAACCATTCTGTTGTCATGGTTGCATCAGCTATTAGTGATCACCGACAGAGTAAAGGAGCTTCCAATTAGGAATTTACTTGATTGGATATGGTGGAAATTTTCTTTCACCTAGCACCATGTATTAAAATAAATTAGTTTATGACTATACATAAATAAGCTCCTTGGAGCATGTGTGTTTTGTTTTGTTTTACTTATCGGCCGGTTCTTTTTAGCAGGATGTTTTGGGGCTCGACTCCATAGCCCAACATAAGGCAGCTGGAACTGCAAAAGGAGATCTTAGAGCCTCGCGGGGAGGACTCTATCCCTCGTAGAGCCTAATGTAAGAACATATTCTTGAAGGGGAGTGTTTTCCCTTCAGTTGTGTCCCTTGGATGACCAAGTGCGAAGAAGGGGGGCTTAAAAAACCCCACAAATGTGTTTCAACCAAAGTCGGGGCACGTTCTGCTAAGGCGCTCATGTATCAGGACCAGGGAGAGTGCCACTTCGGGAATTTTGAATTTGAGAAAGGCGCCTAGAATATCTGGGTCATCCAACCAAGGGGACATGTGGCAAACGATTGAAATTTTGTGATTTCGTGAAGTGGAGCGATCAAGGAACAAATTTTTAAAACTCGCAAAATGTGAAATCATAAAATGATCTGAGTCGTCCTTCTTAGTAGGACGTGTGGCACACGATTAAGAATTTCGTGATTTCGTGGAATGGAGTAGTCAAGGGGGCGAGTCGTGAGGACTCATGAAGCACGAAATGATCAGAGTCATATAATCAAAGAGGCTTGTGTTTGAGTTTATTCGAGCATCGTGATTTCATGACTCGAGGTTTTGAGCATGGAGCACAGCGCAAACTCCTAACACGCAAAATTGTGAAGCACTCAAAGTTTGGTTCCATGTTCATAGCTTGTGGCCCTATGGTGTGTGGGTCCGGGAAGAATATTAGCACTTGTCGCATGGATTTGGTGATGTGGGGTCTTCGAGGAAGCAATCTCATCCATCAATTTCAGAGCAGATCCGACCGTCGATCTGAATTTGACCATTTCACAATTTTGGGCATCACAATGTTGTGAATCAAGGGGAGTGAGAACTCTCGATATGCGAAGTCCTAAAATTCCATTCTTTAAGTTTGAGTTCATGGTTCGCGGTCACATGGGGCGATGGAAAGGAGCTGCGCAAAGGTTGGAGTGCCCAAATTTATTACAGAAAAAGAACTATATGGCCTCGAGCCACCAGGATTCACTCAAAGAAGTTGCGTTCTCACCTGAACATTGATGGGTGTCAAGGCTCCATCCTGATCTCGATGTAGTTAGTTAATAGAAATGAGGGAGGTAGTTGAAACCTCGTTTCATCCCATAAATGAAAAGCATGGAGGAGTCGTCCATGGAAAATAGAGTTGTCAACCCATGGTACCCCTGTGATTGGTTTCTCTTGCAAGCCCATACCGATCTGAGATCGCGTCTAATAGAAGAATGCAAGTGTGGCCTAACAGAGGAAGATGAAGATGCCAAGCCTTGGATACACTGACTAGAGCATGCTTCTGTAGGGAGCCAATTCCAAGTATATGTAGGCATTTTTTCCATTTTTGTAAGGGTCAATGGTAGAGCAATGCTCTCGTGTTGTAAAGTTTTAATGAACACTCTGGTTCTGTGGTTATGTATATGCATTTGAGACTTATTGTTATATGGTAGTCATATTTCTTCCTCCATCTTATTTCCCTCTGATACTGAAAGATTTCATGAGTGACTGATTCACATGAATTATTATGACTGTATTATGATGAATGTTTGATCATAGTGTTGTTATAATTCCTTTCAGTTTCTTTGAAATTTGAATTCAAGAAGACCTTGGGTTTAAGTTTTTCTTCCTCAGGCTACTGGAAAGCCTGATGTTCACAGCAGACCTCTACATTCATTTCTGAAGTATACCTCCTACTCACCTTTACTACAACCTACTGACAGAAGTTCAACTAAGACCTCACATGCTTGTGTATGATAGTTTAGTTTTCTGAGTTAAAATGATATCATCTCGAGTCTGTGCCCATTTGAACTCTTTGAAAACCAACCCATGACATAAAATACTGATGGGTATCAGGCTTACCTATGTCGCAATTCAGGGGTGAATTATAGTGCTAACAAAGTCCACCAACTTCTTCTCTTCTTCTTTATTAGTCTTCAATCTTCTTACATTCTACGACTCCTGTGCACAAAGCCACAGATCTGAAATCCACAGAGGACAAGAGATCTGCGTGCAGCATGCCAGATCCTCCTTCCCAAAATCAGGTCAAGGCACAGGGCCCTACTTTACTCAGTCCGTCTGCACAAATCCAATTACAACCTCTTGCACTAAGCCAACATTAACACTTACAACATATGGTGCACATAGCCCATGATCATCACCTCTTACATTGCTTAGCTACTTATTTATATATTTACAAAAAGGCCTAATCATGGGTAAACCCATGGGCTGACATCCCATAACCCGTTACATAAACCCTATTAAACCCTTTGCTGGGTCCTCAAGTATGCAATATGAGTGAGATCATGTGATCTCTGCTCCGCCTAGGCGCTCCATCTTTGTCCAGCCTGTCGAAGTCCCAAAAGTGGTCAACCACGACCAATATTTCCTCAAAACTTGGTCAAGGGACAACAATATACCATTGATCCTTAGGCTTGAATATGGGAGAAGAATTATCGTCGATCATGAGAGATCAATGGTGGAGGTCAATCCATCATATCGGAGGCCAATAGTCCAATAGATTAAGGATAAGATTCAACAAATCAACGGTGAGGATTGATTGAAGGAGAAGATCGATGGTGTACACAAAAAAGAAAGTGATGGTGAGGTTCAAATTGATCAACGGTGGAGATTAAAATCCTTAATCAGATAGATGACTTAGAACCATAAGAGTGATACAATTCCATCGGAGCTCGAACTATTGGAGTGGTTATAGTTCATCAGAATATGAATCATTTAGAGTTGGTTCTAGCTTATCAGATTCTGAATTGTTCATATTTGGTTCTTACTCCTTGGAGTCTGGACCATTGAATGGTCCTAGTTCATCAGAGCCTAAATCATCAGATTGGTTCCTATTCCATCAGAGTCCAAAAAGGTCGAAGTGGTACAACTCCATCGAAGTCTGAATTTTTAGAGTAGTTTAATCCATATGTATCAAGACACCCCGACCAAATGAAGTCTGATAACTTAGGACTATGATTCTAGTCTGAGGCCATACAAAATAATTGGTTAGCACTTGAAGTATGAAACACATGGTTTTTGGAGCTTTCGATCCATCTTGTCTAGAATTTATTTGGGCATCAAAATTCTGAGAATTGTGAGCCTATGTAGGTAGGCTCCATCAGGAACAAATAGATGTCGTGAAAATAATACTTTTGATTCAGATAAGGAACTAATTCGTTCTAAGAATTATGATCACTTGCTTTCCAACTCATAGTTAGTTACCACATATCCTTTTTCAAAAGAGTGATTTGAAGTTAAAAAGAAGAAAGAGAGAAGGGTACAAATTAAGGATTATTTTATAAAGAGAAATAAATGAAATGTACATTACTAATATAATTTTAATATTGTAAGTGTCACATGCATATGTACACTCTTGTAAGTGCAATATGCACTTGCATGAAATTTCAACACTTCTACCAATGTTTATGATTTTTATAGTTACATTTGAATCACTAACATGAAAATGAACATCATTTCCTTTTATTACCATTAATAATATAAGTTGTATTTTTATGTGGTTTGGTAACTTAATTACTCTTTATGACTTAATGACTTACAAAAACTATCGTGATTTTGATACTTTCATTTTAACCATATTCAATTTTAGAAATGACTTTTTGAAAAATGTTTTATCAGATTTTATTTATTTTTCCAATAAATGTTGTTAGTTTTATGGGAAATATCATCATCATCAATATATATTTCTTCTTTTTGTTTTTTCCTTCTTCCTTCTTCCTTCTTCTTTATTTTTGTTTTATTTTCTTTCTTCTTCTTTTTTATCATTTGGAAGTGTTCAATTTTCTCTAACCCAACACATGAAAAATACTTCCAAATAAAATTAATTATTTAATAAAAGTGCAGCCGAGTTATTAACAAAAAATTACAACGGAAGCAAAAACTGAAACCAAACACATTATACACAAAAAAAATTGGGTAAAACCCCTTGAAAAAAAACCAAAGGGAAAAACCAATACTATGAGATTATTATTATTATTAATCTGGGCTCTTGTCCTGGGATAATGTCCCACCCGAGGAAAATACAATACAACAATTAGTCAATCCTTAAAAACATAAAGATCAATCCTTTGATCTTGCTAGTGGGATGTTATCTCCCTTGTTGCCCCTTTTCTCCTTTCCTCGGCCCTGCCCTACACACTTGAATGAATTTCCTTCTCCACCCAATCAATGGTATCTCACTTTCTCATTCTGTGTGCATTTGTGTGCATCCTCCTCTCACATAGGATGCCTTTTATAACCTTGAGTTTACCCTTAATCCAAAACCATAAATCTCCAAAGTGATCAAGGGTTGAGATTAAATATTACCTTCACTTTATATCTAATGGCTATGATTTAATTTAATTAATAATCCCAAATACTTAGGAATTTAATTAAATTAAACTCACTTTATTACAAGCATACATTCACTTTATTGATTACTTAATTAAAGTGAATCTCCTAAGTCCTGAGAGGTATTAATGATGACTCCCATGTGTTAGACACAAACCAACGTGGAAATACATATCTCATGGTGCTAAAACATCAGTAGGAAGGTGGAAAAACCTATCACAACTAAATTGTCAACAACAATGAGAACAATTGTCAGTGGCCAAATATGAAGGATTTAAAGTAAATACATTTAGATTTATATTAGTTGATAGATTTTATAATAAAAAATCAAGGCACATTAAATTCACATTAATAAATCTCTATGTCTCTGTCAATCAATTGAGATAATCAAAGATAGTGCACCACGAGATAACAACGGGATAATAGTGAAAAGATTGATCTACATCATTATAATTTGAATATGAGTCTTACACAATTCGAAATTACATATTTCAAACTCCCTTTTTTGAATTTTATGGGAGAATATAGCTCAATGTTTTTAGCAAACTTGTTCTACGATTAAAAAATTCGAAATTACATATTTCAAACTCCCTTTTTTGAATTTTATGGGAGAATATAGCTCAATGTTTTTAGCAAACTTGTTCTACTATTAAAATGTTGCATTTTAATGACATAAAATGTGATTTTAAGTTATCTTCGTCATAAATTATTGGAATCGAACCCAATACCAAAGAATCCCTAGACTACATACCTTAAATTATGTACAAGTACATGTTAGCATCAATAAATTTCCTTGCATCTCTTATGATTTACATGCCATTTCAAAAAATTTCGAGAATCTTTTGCTAGCCATAATATTTGCTCAAAGAAGCACAAAACATTTTTCAAACCCTGACAAATAAATAAACGAACTAACTATGATACATTGTGGGTAGAGGAAAAATTATAAACTAATGATTCATATAAAAGAATATAATAATTTATTGGACTTTAAATTTGATGGTAATATTACCTTTACTTTAAAAACAAGGCATTAAGTTTTCTTAACTTATATTAAAATTTCTACCATAATTAATTTCCATAAGTAAACATTAATATTTAGGTTTTCTTCTTACATTATATTTTAACATTAAATATTCCTCTTACATTATATAAAAAATAATTTTATAGAGAAAACACTGAGGAGAGATATTAGATGTGATTTTAGAATACGGTGCATTGCGGTTGACCAATTGTATGCACACTTGCAAAAATAAAACTACATGACAAACAGTTTAACATGTATTCTAAGCCAGATACAATTGCGCTTTTATGGTATGGATTGTTAACATGAGGTTGGAGAATCAGTAATAGTGTACCTTATAGTGTGACGATATCTTTTTTAGATAGTCCTTGGGCTTGCAATATTAATTGAAATTGAAATTGAAATAGACATATAAATAGAAATTGAAATTGTCATACACATTGAAATTGAAATTGACATGTACACTAAAGTCGATAATTATGTATATGTATATTGAATATAAATAAAAATTTGCATGCACACTCAAATCAATGCAATAGATATTGAAATAGAAATAGAAATTGACATGTACACTTAAATCAATGAATTAAAAATTGACATGTACACTGGAATCAATGTGTCTAAAAATTGAAATGTACATTGAAATCAATGCGTTATAAATATAAATAGAAATTGAAATTGACATTGAAATTGAATAGAAATTGAAATTGACATGTACACTGAAATCAATGTGTTAGAAATTGACATGTACATTGAAATAAACAATTATATATTTGTATTATGAATAGAAACAAAAATTGACACGTACACTAAAATCAATGAGTTAGAAATTGAAATAGAAATAGAAATAGAAATTCACATGTACATTGAAATCAATGTGTTAGAAATTGACATGTAAACTGAAATCAACACATCTAGAAATTGATCACATGGATCGGGTGTTACATGGCCCACGAGGCTAAGGGGAGATGTCAGATGGCAAGGTGATGGGACTTGACATCAGTATGCAATATTTCTTATCCACAACTCCACCTCCTACCACCTATGTCGGACACATAGACCATATAATGCATGCACCAGGGGATGTAATCAACAACAGGTTCAGTAATGAGGATGAGCGATCAATGCGAGTAATGGAGGAATACGTCAAGCCAACTTAAGTGACTAGAATTGATGGTGCAGATGATAGTCAAAGTAGGTGAATGGGATGGCCTTGTATTTATGTCATTATGTATATGAATGAGAGGAAGGTAGGCATAGGGGTTCAATAGGTGGGGGATTTTATTTGGGAGTTTCGGCAACTCTTCCCTGATGCTGATATTTCCTGCTTGTGGTGGAGAGAACACTGGAAATTTCATGTGCTTGATTTCAAACAATTGCTTAGCATGAACTAGGAAAGAATGGCACCACACAATCAAAGGATTGAGGAGATTGGGGATAAGAAGGCACGGTTTGTTTCAATTGTTGAGGACGACACAAGTAACTATGAAGAGGGAGTGGACCCAATAGATAAGGAGGCAATGCAAGATTTAGAAAATGAAGTAAGAGATATGAGGGAACAAATGGAGAATGAGGAGGTAGATACATAGGTGGGAGACTTGGTCCCTGACCTGGGATGCACCCGAAAAAGAGAAACCAAGTTTTTCAAAATTGTTGAGCTATATTGGCATGTAAAATCCATTGTTGCAGAAGGTAGAGCTCCTATGGAGAAAGATATCCAAATTGTGAAGCAGAGGATGGAAACATTAGAAAGGCATTCCAACTTCCTCATCATTATTGTCTCCTGGATTTTCAAGAATAAAGGAGGGGTATTCCATATTTCCAAAGACAAAAATGTTTCATCCAACTCAAGGGGACCAACAAAACAACCACCTCCAGCTACCACCTAGGTTCTAGTTCTTGATGTTGAATGCAATCTGCATTAGTCAGAATTATTCTAGCCTAGATTTACTAGATTTTTTGTTTTCAAGTTTCAAGACTCTTAGTTCAGACCATTTACAAATATATGTTTAGACAAGGCAGTATAGTAATAGTTTTGATAGTTTGATCAGTTGGCCTAGTTTCCCACTGGGCAGGCCAACAAACTCTAGTTTTTTTTCCACACTGAATTGCATGGTTGGTATAGCTATGTGTATTTTTCCTCTTTATCAATAGAAATTCTCAGCTTACTTAAAAAAAATAAAACACATCTAGAAATTGACATGTACACTGGAATCAATGCCCAAATTGAATAGAAATAGAAATTGACATTGAAATAGTAATTGAAATTGACATTGAATAGAATTTGAAATTGAAATGTACATTGAAATCAATGCGTTAGAAATAGACATGTACACTTAAAACAATGTGTTATAAATAGACATGTACACTAAAATCAACAATTATGTATATGTATACTGAATAGAAATATAAATCTACATGTACACTAAAATCAATGAGTTGTAAATTAAATAGAAATAGAAATAGAAATCGACATGTACACTGAAATAAATGCGTTAGAAATTGACATGACACTAAAATCAACTCATTTAGAAATTGACATGTACACTAAAATCAATGTGTTGGAAATTGAATAGAAACATAAATAGAAATAGAAATAGACATGTACATTTAAATCAATGCATTGGAAATTGACATGAACAATGAAATCAATGCATCTGTAAAATGACATGTACATTGAAATCAATTCATTGATTTCAGTGTACATTTTCATCATTCAACATTATAACTTTATTTCTATTCAAATTATTCCTCATGTAACTCTTGAACTATACTTTTGAATAATACACTCTATGTTCTCAACAAACTAAGGAAATTGAGTAAATTTAAAATGATCAAATTCATCTCAGACATATACATATAGATAATTTTGATCATGTGCAAATTGTGTCACTATACTAAAAATTGAAGAAGATAGATTGACATTGATCCTTCTTGATAATACTCTCTATACTTTCAACCAACTATGGAAAGTGAGTAAATTTCAAATGATCTAATTAATCTTAGATATATACATTATCATTATTTTGATCATCTACAAATTGTGTCAATATACTAAAAAATGAAGAAGATAACTTAGAATAATGGAGAATTAGTTGTGGTTTAGCTCCAACCATTCCCAACCATATGTCATCATATATATATATATATTAGTAATTCTCATTGATTAATATGAATGAAGCTTGTCTTTGCTTCCCCAACCTCCAGGTGTTGTGAGTTGGTTTTACATTCTTGTTTCTTAAGTTGGTATCAGAGTTGAAGGATCATTTTCCATTGTGAGCGGATCGCAGAGGCGGATCGTTATCTATCCTGGAGAGTTGGATCGCAGAAGCGAGATCAACCCATGAATCTTTGCCTATTATGTGAGGAGGTAGATCATGTGGAGAGGACGTCTGCATGAGAGGGTGTGGAGAGTGCGCCCAAATCAGAATGCCTCCATTGTTGGTCTGCGGGATCATTATCAGAGGATATATGTTTGCTATCAGAGGACTACCTCATCGTTGTGGTTGGATTGAATTGAAGGCTCGTTCATTTGGGAGAGGAGTCACACCAGATCCTGCACTGAGGCCGAGAACCCTGTAGAGCCCGCACGACTCTTAGGACGTTGTTGGAGGAGAGCGTGGACGTTACTGGAGAGGATCGCCCCAACCTGTATCGCCTATAATTATAAAACTTGAGTGTGTACCCAATAACAGCTCGGTGCCAGATTTCAACATGAATGGTAATGGGTTTCTAGGAGAGGACCACCAGCTCGAAACCTTCACCTCTAAGTTTGTGCAAATACTCAAGGAGGTGGATCGCTTGAAGTTGTTTGCTCAATTTTGTGCAATATTTTAATTTACAAATATTTAAGTGGGTATTTTATGAAAGTAATATAATAGTTTGAAGTCAAGGCAGTAAGAATATAACCTATTTTATTTTATGAAATAATATAACCTACTCTTGGTACTATAATATAATATCGTTTGCTTTGTGGATATCACCAACTCTTGTTACTGGAATATTTGGAAATTCATTTTCTTCATGGATATGTCCAACTCTTCGTGGATATAAAATAAAGATTTCATTGACGATTGTATATTTCATGCAAAAGAACAGTGTTATCATCTAATAAAACCAACTCATGATATCATTTGCAAGGATGGTGAATCTGTTGGCAAAAACCTACCTCAACGAAGCGAATAAATTGGATGGATCGAATTTCATCAACAGGAAATTCATAATGAAAACCTTGATGGAAGGTTATGGCATATGGACGATCGCGAAAGGAGATGAAGTGCAACCCGATGCGACTGCAAGTGCGATAGTGGCAGCAATCCTAGATTGGGATAAGTGGGAGAACAAATCCAAGGTATTGTTGAGAATGTCTATTAAAGATAGCATACTTTTTCATATTAGAGATGCTAAGACTTCTAGTGAAACCTGGAAAGTACTTAAAGATATGTATGAGACTAATAATACAAATCACATTATTTTCCTAAAGAGTAAATTGCTAAGTATTAAAATGGATATAAATGATTCTGTTAGTACTTTTATTGGGAGAATTAAATAAATGAAAGATAAATTGGGAGATACAAGAGAAAAAGTGTCAAACATTGATCTTGTCAAAATTTCCCTAAATGGAATGCTAGAGGACTATCAAATGTTTATAACAAAAATTTCCCTAAATGGAATGCTAGAGGACTATCAAATGTTTATAACAGGCCTTGCGACAAGGGAGAAAGCTCCTACTTTTGAGGAAATGACAGGTATATTGTTGTAAGAGGAAGAGAGGTGCGTGAATTTCAAGACTCATAATTCATACTTAGCACTATTGACAAAGAAGAGATTCCCTAAAGGGAAACCATGAGAAGGAGGCAGAGGAGAAAGTTCATTTCATAGGAAGTCATTTCCAAAGCCAAATCAAGGTATGCCATCGAATAGAAATAAACCTAAGTGATTATATTGTGGTAGGACTGGGAATCTTGCCAAAGAATGTTATAAGAAGAAAAATGATGACGAGGCTAGGCATAAAAATAGAAAACATTCAGGACATTTTGCAAAAGAAAACCCGAATATTGATCCAAAAGATCTCAAATTGTTTGTGTCTAATGTTGCACTATCTGCTAAAACTGATGATGTTGATGCATGGTTTGTTGATTCTGGAGCTTCAATTCACATGACATGTAATAAGAATTGGTATATAACTTTAAAGAAACACATAAGGGTGCCCATATTTATCTTGGAGATGATCTTTCTTATTAGATCAAGGGATATGGAGATATTCCAATAACACTTTCGAATGGTACTTTCAAACACATTCACAATGTTGTGTATATCCCTGGGATCAAGCAAAACTTGATTTCTGTTTCTACCATTACAAATCAAAATTTGAAGGTTGAATTGTTCAAGACACATTTCATAGTGAAGGACTTGTAGGATCATTACAAAATTGTTGCCTCGGGAGTCAGAGTTGGAAGTCTTTACAAACTTGATGTCACCAGCAAGAATCATCAAGCATTGACTTCTACAACTATGCCTACAGAAACTCTTTGGAACCAAAGGTATGGTCACATTAATTATCATGATTTGTTGTCATTACAAAAACAAAGTATGATTGAAGGACTCCCTATGTTGAAGAATGAGTATGCTGCTTGTGAATGTTGTGCATTAGGAAAGATGCATAGAGATGAATTCCCCTCTAATCCTGATAGGAGAAAAAGAGATCTATTAGAACTTGTGCACACTGATGTTTGTGAACCAATGCAGACAAGGTCTCTAGGAGGTTCTTATTATTTCTTATTGTTTATTAATGATTGCACAAGGTACGCATGGGTGTATTTCCTTAGGAAAAAGAGTGATGTTTTTGAATACTTTAAGGAATTTAAAAACATGGTGGAGAAGAAAATAGGAAAACCCATCAAAATCATCCACTCGGATCAAGGGGGAGAGTACAGATTGGGGAACTTCATCAAGTATTTGCAAAGATCATGGAATAGTACAACAATTTACAGTACCCCACACTCCATAGCAAAACATAGTTGCAGAAAGGAAAAACATAACTCTAGTGGAGTGTGCACGAAGTATGATGAAAGGTAAGAATCTCTCAAATGCTTTTTGGGCTGAGGCCATTAGCAATGTTGTTTATTTAAAGAATAGAAGTACAACAAGGTATCTTGATCATAAAACTCCTTTCTAAGCCTTGTATGATTCTAAACCAGCAGTTAACAATTTGAGGATATTTGGGTGTAAGTATTTTGCACATATTCCAAAAGAGAACAGGACGAAACTTGATGCTAAAGATATCAAATGTATTTTTATAGGGTATTGTTCAGAATTTAAAGCATATAAACTGTTTGATCCATCTACTCAAAAAGTGTTTGCAAGTAGAGATGTAATTTTACATGAGCATGCAGAAAGAAATAATGAATACAACAATCATGAAGGGTGGCATGTACTTCTTGAAGATGAGGAGGTCAAAGAAGAGAAGCAACAGCAGGAAAAGGCACCCAGTGACATGGATACATCTAGCAGTGAAGAAGAATCTTCACAAAATGGAGAAGTCACCAACCAATTAAGAATATCTTCACGATAGGTTCGTCCAACTGAAAAGTATAAAGATTATGCCCTGATGAGTAATATTTCAAATGGCATATAACCCATGAGTTTTAATGAA
>CBVK0100135902.1:0-14168 GCA_900067695.1 Picea abies
CAAAATCTATGATTATGTAGTTGTTATAAAAACATAACATAATAAAAACCAATTAGTATCAAAACAAAAGAAATTCAAATGAAATGTGGCCATAAATCACGTTACCCAAATTAAGCATTCCAAACTGAAGAAGTGTGTAGTTATGGTCCAATAGTAATATTGACATTCATGGATCTCTTTATGAAAATATCGCTAGAATTTCTGGTCTTTTTACTTGCCCGAGACATGCTCTGTTGTGTTTCATTCTTTAATTTCTATTTATCCCTTTCCAATTTTCTATTTTGTCTCATTACCTGTGTTGGCGACGGATGTCATTCCTGGATTTCTTGTAGGAGCAGAGCCCGACACCCATCAGTTTTATGTCAAGATAGTTTTGAATGGGTGATCGAATGGATAAAGACTCAAGAAGATACAACTTTAACTCAGGAAACCAGGCCTGGTATGTAGAAAGCAAGGGAGGTATTGATCCAACTTCTGTCAATAAGTTGATTAAAGGGTGGTAGATGGAATACTTGTGAGAAGGGTGAGCAAGACTGCCTCAGGAAACATGCCTTTGGAAGCTTGAAGAAGAAAAACACAGAAGCCAAGATCTTCTTGGTCCAGAGTTTCAAGGAGCTGAAGGGTGACTAGAATGGATCCTCCAATTCCAAGCCATTCCAATGCTGAGAAAACACAAGAACTAATTAGAAATGTTGCGACTATTGTAGTGATCCAACCTACATCATCCTACAACAATGCAACTCAATTGGATCCTCCAATTCCGAGTTGTTCTAACACAGTAAACAAAGAGATGGAAAAAGAGGCTTACATACATAAAGTAAGAAGTCTCAAATTCCTTATACATTAACCAGAGCGACCAGCGCTTCATCAAAACTTAGAGAATGGGAGCCTAGCTCAACCATCGACCCTTACAAAAATGGTGAAAATGCATACATATACTCAAAAACTACCACAACAGCAACAACAAGACGCTGCATTAAAAACATTGCGTCTGCATGTCTTCTGACAGTCTATGCATGCAGACTCTGGCTAATCATGCACCCAAGACTTGGTGTCCCCTCGGCCAAATTCGGACGACATTTCTTTGTCAGATGCCACCTTAACTACGCATGGCTCCTGCAAGGGAAGTAGCTGAGCCACTAACAACTGAGCTAGCATGTGCAGACGGCCTTGGCGAATCGAGGACTCAACATGGCTTCCATGAAAAGAACCCGTACAGAGGACCTTCTCAGGTAGACTTTCAGCCGAAACATCCATAATTTGCAATTAATGAGTGAGACAAGGTTTCAACCACCCTCTCTATTCTTCATTCATACCCAACAGATACCGGGATTTAGATCACATCGAATCGGCGTCTGGAGAACACAGTGGCCCCCCTCTGAAACTCAATTTGGCACTTTTGGCCTCTCTTTTGTACAACCCTTTCTACTTTCTTGAGTGACCACGGACCATGACCCTACGCCTACCTTCAAAGGTTCTTTCGGTGTTTTGTGGTTGTGAGAGAGCTGCTCCTTATGCTTCGAAGTCGCGATGGGTGAAAAGGCGGAGAACCTAATCGCATGCCACATATTCCTCCAGGATGAATGACTAAGATCACTCTCGGTGCTTTAGGGCCTGTCTTTCCAAATGATAAACATTAGTGCCCCTCCTTTAAGGCCTACTCCTCTGTGACCGGGTGCCAAAACCAAGGGCCTAATTCTGGGCTCTTTCATCGTTTCAGGATTTGAGTTTTCGAGAAGTGAAATTACAAGGAGCGCTTACCACTTGAACTCCCGAATGTCGACGTGACATGGATGTGCGCCACGTGTCCTTTAGATGAATCACCCAGATAGTATTTTTTATTATAAAGGGGGATGCCCCCATTTCCAGGCTCGCTTGATGTGACCTGGTGCTAAGACTGTGGGCTCAGCTCCAATGGTGCTTTCAGTGTTTCGTCGATCGATGATTTTAGCTGTAAAGAATGGGAGGCTCCTTGTCTCCCGAAACACGGATCCCCGATATGCCGACTAGCCGCCACCTGTCCCAATTGGATCGAACGACCCAGAATTTCCCTGAACTATGGGTGCTACCCTTCGTGCTAAATCCTAGGCAACTTGACAGCCCCGAAAACCCAATGACCGTTGATCTTCTTCATTAATTGATCCTTGCCGTTGAAATCAGACTGCTCGCTCGCTTGATTTTAAGCTCGAAATGGACTTATTCTGTGAGTTGTGCTCGACACTTATGGCTGCGGCCCTTGAATAAAACACATCTGACCGATATTCAAACCCCACTTCTATGCGTTTACACCAGAGGCCTAAAATGAGAGAGGAGAATACCCATATACAAGAAATGTTTCTAACATTAGGATCCATGTGGGATAGAATCGTCCCAGTGATGCTCTAAGAACTCATTTTGCAGTTTTAGTACCTTGTTGTTGGGCTATGGAGTCAAGCTCAAAACAACCCCTGCTAAAAATACAGGCCAAAAGTAAAGTAAAACAAAACAATATACATGCTCAAAAGAGCTTATTTATGTACAGTCCTAAACTATCAGAATCGTTTACATGGGGCTAGGTGAAAGAAAATTTCCACCATAGCCATTCAAGCAGCTTCTTGAATAGAATCTCCTTCTTTCTATCGATGATGGATAACAGACGATGTAACCAGGATATCATAATGGTTACATCCTTTGATTCATATTCAAGGGTTTTCATGAAAATGAAGGTGGGAGGCTCTAAGGCATAGAGGAAATGCCACTCCATGTACTTGCTGACATGGTCATAGAATGAGTGGCAAATTCTAGAAAATGGGTGACAAATAGCCTCCTCTGCTACACAGTTGTTCACATGTGACTGGATATCTCTGATAAGAATAGGTTGGTGTACAATTGACGTAGGCTCATTGCTCTTAGACGACGGCTACTCGCTGACTGGCTATGGATAGGAAATATCTTGCTCCTCTGGTTATTTCTCCTCTTCTGGTTGGCTCTCCCCCAGGTTAGATTCGTATTCATCATAAATAGGGACCATGGGATGGCTCTTCTTACTGTCATGTCGAGCAGCATCTTCATAGTGATCAAATGTAGGATAAGCTTGTTGCTCATCATCACTATAATATTCATCAAAAAGGGGCTGACCTTCATTTCTATATTCCTTCTCCACAATATTGATCCTGTCAAAAATAGTTGTTTTAGGGACCGTGTTATCTGTTGCTTCTGGTTGTTCATACATAATTTTTTTCTCTTTAATCCCAAGTAAGAATATATTGTGAGAAACCCATTGAAGGAAAAGAGAAAAAAATGGGGAGGTCTTCGTTGTCATAAGAAGGGAAGCCGGGAACATCTACTTCAACCCGATACCCAGGTGAGCCATCTACTATAGACCACATTTGCTCCATAAACTCGCAATTTCCACAAGAGGCATGTTGATCGTTATGAACACTTAAAAGAATAGAGGCATCTAATATGATGTCAAATGATTCCATTCTAGGGCTAACGCAATTAATATCATTCAACACCTCTATTTTTTCATGGAAAATGCTTTCCTCCACAGTAAAGGATTTATCATGGACATGGTCTTCAGGGCTAGTAGAGGCTTCATGAAGCAAAGAAAACTCCTCACAGCAGTTTTCAAACAAACAATCAGCTGGATAGTAGTCTTTACAAAATGAATTATGAAAACCTTTTAAAGAGCGGATGCTCGCGGTGGGAAGAGATCGACACCACTCAAGACCAGATCCTTTCAATGAATACCTTAAGAGCTTAATACAAACATCCTCATGTGTGATATTATGTTGGTGAATAGTTTTATGGAAGTCCAGTAAATGCTCAGCTTGTTCCTCCCAACTTGTTGCATGAAATTCAGGGAGGAAATTTTCCAATTAGTCTCTATCAGGAAGTGCATTAGGAAAACCAACTATCTGGGAAAAGTCACAGAAGGAAAACCTTTGAGCTAGAATTTTCTCCGTATCAAACCAGTGGAGTCACCAATCGATACTAGAATCATGGAGTCACCAGGTGAAAGATGCGCAGCTTCAAATATGCCTGGTCCTTGTTCACCATAAAAGGCCAGATCTTAACATTTTCGTTACCCCAGGAAGCTTCTCAAGATGAGAAAGCAACTGTTGAAACCTTATCGAGAAAGCTCCTCTGGGTTATCTTGTTATCTTTCAGGTGTGATAACAATAGCTACAGCTGAAACAATGAAGTGGAAACAATGGAGCCACCACAGTGGAGTCACCAGGTGCACAATAGCAATCTTTAAGGGCTTTGATGTCTGATGCACCTTCAGAATCAGAGTCTCAATGCCGTTCTACCCAGGGAAAATCTTCAACTTCATCCCCGACAATGACGCCAGAAATGTTGGCAACAAAAGTCACTCCTGGATTTCTTTCAGGAGTAGAGCCTGACGCCCATCAGTTTTATGTCACGATAGTTTTTTTTATGTCACGATAGTTTTGAATGGGTGATCGAATGGATAAAGACTCAAGAAGATACAACTTTAACTCAGGAAACTAGGCCTGGTATGTAGAAAGCAAGGGAGGTCTTGATCCAAATTCTGTCAGTAAGTTGATTAAAGGGTAGTAGATGGAAGACTTGTGAGAAGGGTGAGAAATATTTCCTTGGGAAATAGGCCTTCAAAAGCTTGAAGAAGAAAAACTTAGAAGCCAAGATCCTCTTGGTCTAGATTTTAAAGGAGCTAAAGGGTGACTCGACTGGATCCTCCAATTCCAATCCATTCCAGTGCTGAGAAAACAAAAGAACTGATTAAAAATGTTGGGACTGTTGTAGTGATCCAACCTACATCATCCTACAACAGTGCAATTCAACTAGATCCTCCAATTCCGAGCTGTTCTAACACAGTAAACAAAGAGATGGAAAAAGAGGCTGACATCCATAAAGTAAGAAGTCTCAAATTCCTTATACATTAACTAGAGTGACCAACGCTTCATCAAAACTTACAGAACGAGAGCCTAGCTCAACCATCGACCCTTACAAAAATGGCGAAAATGCCTACATATACTCAAAAACAACCACAGTAGCAAAAAAAAGACACTGCATTAAAAACATTGCATCTACATGTATTCTGACAGTCTGCGCATGTAGACTCTGGCCGATCATGCAGCCAAGACTTGGTGTTCCCTCAGCAAAATTCGGACCACTATTCTTTGTCAGATGACACCTTAACTATGCATGGCTTCTACAAGGGAAGTAGCTGAGCCATTAAGAGCCGAGCTAGTGTGTGCAGACCTCCTTGGCGAGTCGAGGAATCAGCGTGGCTTCCATGAAAAGAACCAATACAGAGGACCTTCTCGGGTAGACTTTCAGCTCGAACATCCATACTTTGCAATTAATGAGTGAGGTGAGGTTTCAACCACCCTCTCTCTTCTTCATTCATACCCAGTAGGTACCAGGATTTAGATCACGTCAAATTGGCGTCTGGAGAACATAGTGCCCCCCCTCTGAAACTCAATTCAGCGCTTTTGGCCTCCCTTTGGTACAACTATTTCTACTTTCTTGAGTGACCACAAGCCGTGACCCTACGCCTACCTTCAAAGGTGCTTTCGACATTTTGGGGTTGTGAGAGAGTTGTACCTTATGCTTTGAAGTCGCAATGGGTGAAAAGGAAGAGAACCTAATCGCGTGCCACATGTTCCTCCAGGATGAACGGCTAAGATCACTCTCGGTGCTTTGGGGCCCCTCTTGTCAAATGATAAACATTAGCACCCCTCCTTTAAGGCCTGCTCCTCTGTGAAAACCATGGGCCTAATTCTGGGTTCTTTCCTTCATTTTGGGATTCGAGGTTTTGAGAAGTGAAATGACAAGGAGCACTTACCCCTTCAACTCCTAAATGTCGATGTGACACGGATGTGCGCCGCGTGTCATTCAGATGAAGGGCCTAGATAGTATTCGTTATTATAAAGGGGGATGCCCCCATTTACAGGCTCGCTTTATGTGACCTGGTGCTAAGACCGTGGGCTCGGCTCCAAAGGTGCTTTCAACGTTTCTCCTATCAGCGATTTCAGATATAAAGAATGGGAGGCTCCTCGTCTCTCGAAACACTGATCCCCGATACGCCGACTGGCCGCCACTTGTCCCAATAGGATCAGACAACTCAGACTTTCCTTGAACTATGGGCACAACCCTTCATGCTAAATACTGAGAAGCTTGACAGCCCCGAAAACTCGATCACCGTCGATCTGCTTCATCAATTGATCCTTGTCGTCGAAATCAGACTGTTCGCTCGCTTGATTTTAAGCCTGAAATGGACTTCTTCTGTGAGTTGTGCTCGACGCTTATGGCTGTGGCCCTTGAATAAAACACATCTAACCGATTTTCAAACCCCACTTCTATACATTTACACCAGAGGCCTAAAATCAGAGAGGAAAATACCCCTATACAATAAATGTTGCTAACAACTTGGTTCAAGAATATTTGTAAATATGGGACATCCTCATCCTCCACTATTATATTTTGTATTGGGATCTCCCTTTAATTGTGTTTCTTTCTCATCATTCTGAACAAAATATATCCTATCCTTTTATTACTAAAATTAATTCCAAAGATATCCTGAAATTGTTTGGTTTTTTTACCCTACCCATTGGGTTTTTTATCAACCTTTGGACACATAAGCTGTGTATGTTGATAAAAAAGGTCCAATGACTGAGTCTTTAACCGGCTGAGGATTGTTTCTAACAATTGTTTGGGTACAAATCATTTTCTATTTTCTGTCACCTGTGATATAGGAATTACATATAATTGTCCATCGAGATACTTAAAGTAATCCTCATGGAGTCGGACTTCAAGATGAATATCCTAAGGCAAAGTCCGGGGAGAGTTATATTCCTCAATGACCTAAGTTAAATCAATGATAGGTTCAATATTCTAGGGCAATAATTGATTTCTTTGTAGAAATTTTTCTCAATTGTCGCCTGTGTTGGTAAGGTGATATTCTACTAAGGTACGAATGAGACCATGATGAGATAAACCTGTCTCAAGGTTTTTACGTAGTCACTGGTAAAATTTAGACATTTTTTGAAGGATCCTATGTAGACAAAATGGTAGTTTTAGATGAAACCCTTGAAAAGTCATGATTAACCAAATGAGGTAATAGAAAACAAGGCCGTAGAGTCTCTCATAGGTAAAAATTTGTTTAATTAATGATAGGAGACTGTTTCACTTTCTATGGAAGAATTCAATTGGCACAAATTTAATATGGTATTGAAAATGTTTTGATTCCAAAAGAGACTTCCATGGGATGTTTTTAACTTTCATTTTTTTGAACCATTTCTCCCCTAACTGAGGGAGACATGTCACCTGAGCAATAAATTCCTCATCAAACTACAACTAAATATCCCCAACCTTAGCCTTGGTACCATCGAAATTTTGCATCAATTCTCTAGACACTTGGTTGTTAAATACCTTAAATGACTATATAAACCCTAACAAACCTACCTAGGAGAGAATGTCAATCGCATCATCATAAGTCAATAGTGCCTGCGACCCATTTAGATTTATCCTCATGAAAGGGACCTATTGGCATCGAAAGTCACTCTCGGATTGCTACCAGGAGCAGAGCCTGATGCCCATCAGTTTTATGTCACGGTGGTTTATACATGGGATGACCGAATGGAAGCCAACTCAAAACAATATCATTTCAACTCCAAAACTAGGCCAGGCATGCATAGGTGAGTGAGGTCTTATATAAACCTGTAGTAAAGGGTGAATAGGCGGAACACTTATATAAGAGGAAATCAGAGGTCTATTATTAACATCAGGTTTCTAACAGGCTGAGGAAGAAGATTTCCAAATGCAATATCATCTTACATTCAAATGCAAAAGCCAGAGAATGTAGTAGTGCAACAATAAATCTTTTATCATAACATAACTGAAATAATTCACACGAATCATTCAGTCATGAACTCTCTTAGCATGAGATGAAAATTAGATGGAGTAAGAAAAAATGTCTGTCATAAAACAAGATATCTCATATACAGATGCATAACCAACAAACTAGAATATCAGTTAAAACTTTATAGTAGGGAGCTTTGCTCTACCATCCCCTCCTATTACAAAATGGAAAAAATGCCTACATATACTCTTCCCTTCCTTTCTCCCAGTAGAGGCATCTCAGAACTTTTAATGGATGCCGTCACCTTAATCAAATCTAGCCTACATTTCTCTATCATACGGTACCTTAATTCGGCATGGCCCGCACTAGAGGTAGCTGAAACCTTTGAATGTTGACTTGGTGTGTGCAGGTTCTTTTGGTGAATTGAAGACTCGGCGTGGCTTCCCTGAGGAGAAATGGTATAGGGGACCCTCTTGGGAAGACATTCAGTGAGGCCCTCCATACTCTACAATAAATGAGCATGGTGAGGTTTCATCCACCCTCTCTTTTCTTCATTAATCTCCAGTAGGTATTGGGATTTAGCTCACATCGAATCGGAATCTGGAGCATCACAATGCCTTCCTTCTAAGATTTAGCTCAATGCTTCAGGGCCCGAGTGGCCAAATGATAGACATAAATTCCCATCCTCTAGGCCTCCTTCTTGATGACCAGGCACCAAAACCATGGGCCCAACTCTGGGCACTTTCGGAGCTTCAGGATTTGGGGTTTCGAGAGGTGAAGTGACGAGGAGATCTTACCGCGCGAACTCCCGAACGCCGACATGACGTAGATACATGTCGTGCATCCTTCATATGGATGACCCAGATATTATTTACTATTATAAAGAGGTTGTCCCCATTTCACCCGCTCGCTTGATATGACCTGGTGCTGAGACCCTGGGCTTGGCGCCAAAGGCACTTTTAGCGTTTTGCTGATCAACACTTCCAAGTGTAATGAGCTGAGAGCTCCCTGCTCCCCGAAACCTTGATGCGCGATATGTCGACAGGCTGCCACCTATCCCAATTTGATTGGATGACCCAAGTCTACTTTGAACCATTGGAGATCCCTCCTGGTAAATCCTGGGAAACTTAACAGCCCCAAAAACCCAATGACCATCGATTTGCTTGGTGGATGGATCTCGAACACTGAAAGAAAAACTTCTCCCGCTCACTTGACTCATAACCAGAACAGAGGTCCTTTCACACTGTGCTTGGGTGCTTCCTGCGCAACCTGCAGACCTGGATGCTCTCGATCCCAAGACAAGAATTATCACTAACATTAGGCTCCATGGGGGATAGAGTTGTCCCTGTGATGCTCTAAGAAATCATTCTGCATCTTTAGTGCCTTGCTGTTGGGCTATGGAGTCAAGCTCAAAACACCCGCTTCTGAAAATATAGGCCGAAAAGTAAAGAAAAGAAAACAAAGCTACATGCTCAAAGGATCTTATTTATATATAGTCCTAAACTAATAAAACACTTTACATGGGGCTAGGTGAAAGCAGACTTCCACCATAGCCAATCAAGTAACTTTCTAAAGGGAAGCTCTTGCTTTCTGTCATTGATCACAAATATTTGATGTAACCGTGACAGTAGAACGGTTACACTCTTCAACTTCTCCTTACAAGCTGAAGTCGAGATGGGATATGGTGGCTCCAAAGCATAAGGGAAATGCCACTCCATGTATTTGCTGACAGGGTCATCGAATGAGCGTCCAATTCCAAGAAATGGGCGACAGACAGCCTCCTCTGCTACACAATTGTTCACCCATGACCGAATATCTCTGATAAGCACAGGTGGGTGAATAACTGAAGTAGACTTGTTGATCTCAGGTGGTGGCTACTCATTGACTGGCTCTGAAAAAAGGGCAGATTGCTCCTCTGGTTCTTTTTCCTCTTCTTGGGTTTCCCTCATGTCAGATTCGTATTCATCATAAACAGGTCCCCTGGGTAAATTTTGCACTTCCTCGTACTACTCAGCATCTCCTGAAAGAATGATATATCTGATTTCCTCGTGATAATTTTCCCTAGTGAGAAGAGGGAAAGGGTCTACGACCTGCTCTTGGAAATCTAGCATATCAAGCTCATACTCTGATCCGTAATTGTCATAAGTGGGTTGGCTATTCTGATCAGCAAAAGGTGATGTGGGGCTCTGTTTCTTCTCTTCTAGATAATCATCAAAGTCGGGGGGGAATAGAGCTTCTCCAACTTGTAGAAGTGGAACGATCCCCCGCTCCTCCGTTTCGACCCCAAATGTAAACACATCGTGGGAGATCTTGTGAAGGAAAAGAGAACAATCCTCTTCCACAACTACCACTTCATCATTTTGTTCTGAGACAACAAGCTCATCGGGGACAGATGTTAATGTGCTTATGATATCTTCAATATTCTCCTCGAGAGAGCCATCTAGAACATCTGCCTTAGAGACTAGAAAATCCTCCCCATTGTCCTCAGATTTCAAACTTGCATACTGGGCAATGAGAGATATCGCCCGCTCCATTAGTTCACTCAGAGAAACTTCTTCCCCTGGTCTTCTATCCTTACAACCCTCATCATCGCAGCCTTCATTAGACATGATCATATCTGGGAGGATTTCTTCTTCTTGGCTCTCCCATGGGTCAGATTCATAATGACCATAAACATGACCCATGGGAAAGATTTTTTTGTAATCGCCCTCAGTAGAGATGATAAGGGCCTCTGATTCAAAGGATGGGAAATCCTCGGCACCTTCTTCAGTTTCCCACCCGTCAAGTCTGGCATTGATAGATTTTATCAACTCCATAACTTCACTCGAAACAGATGGATGTGGAGGAGAAAGGAATGATTCCTGATCCAGGTCATCAGGATCATCCTCATAGTCTTCATAAAATACGCCTCTATCTTGTATACATTTTTTGTAGTATCCCTCACAACAATTATGAAAAATCAACTCAGAGGGATACAACTTCTGACAATAAGCGGTGAAAGCTACATGGAACTGACTAAGTGAAGAAATGCTAGCAGGGGGTAAAGAATGATACCATCTATGCACATCCCCTGCTAACGAGAAGATGAACATCTTCAGTAATACATCTTCATGATGTATCTCCCATTGACGCATAAGTTTATGAAACTCACTGAGGTGCTGAGCAGGGTTTTCCTCTTCACATTTTCCAAATATGGGAAAATAATCACCCCATTCATTCGGAGAGGGCACAAGATTAGGAAAACTAGGAATAGCAGAAAAATTAAAAGGAGCAAACTTGCGAGCAAGGATTTTCTCCATACAAACCAGTGGAGTCGCCAATTGATCCTTGAATCATGGAGTCACCTGGTGAAAGATGCGCAGCTTCAAATATGCCCGGTCCTTGTTCACCATCAAAGGCCATATCTTAACGTTGTCGTTACCCCAAGAAGCTTCTTAGGCTAAGAAAGAAGCTGCTGAAACCTTCTCGAGAAAGCTCCTCTGGGTCAGCTTTCAGGTGTGCTAACAATAGCTACAGCTAAAACAACGAAGTGGAAACAATGGAGTCACTAGGTGCACAGTAGCAATCTTGAAGGGCTCTGATGTCTGATGCACCTTCAGAATCAGAGGCTCAATGTCGTTCTGCCCAGGGAAAATCTTCAACTTCATACCCGGCAACGATGCCAGAAATGTTGGTGTCGGAAGTAACTCCCGGATTGCTAGCAGGGGTAGAGCCTGATGCCCATCAGTTTTATGTCACGGTGGTTTATAGATGGGAAGACTGAATGGAAGCCAACTCAAAACAATATCATTCCAACTCCAAAACTAGGACAGGCATGTATAGGTGAGTGAGGTCTTATATAAACTTCAGACAGTGAGTTGTAGTAAAGGGTGAATAGGAGGAAGACTTATATAAGAGGAAAGTAGAGGTCTGTTATTAACATCGGGTTTCTAACAGGCTGAGGAAGAAGACATCAAAATGTAATATCATCTTACATTCAAACGCAAAAGACAGAGAATGGAGTACTGCAACAATAAATCTTTTATCATAACATAACTGCAATAATTCACACGAATCAGTCAATCACGAACTCTCTTAGCATGAGACGAAAATTAGATGGAGTAAGAAAAATTGTCTGTCATAAAACAAGATATCTCATATACAGATTCATAACCATCAAACTAGAATATCAGTTAAAACTTTACAGTAGGGAGCTCTGCTCTACCATCCCCCCCTATTACAAAATGGAAAAAATTCCTACATATACTCTTCCCTTCCTTTCGCCCAGTAGAGGCATCTCAGAAGTTTTAATGGATGGTGTCGCCTCAATCAAATCTGGCCTACATTTCTCTGTTATACGCTACCTTAATTCGGCATGGCCCGCGCTAGAGGTAGCTAAACCCTTTGAATGTTGACTTGGCGTGTGCAGGTTCTTCTGGAGAATTGAAGACTCGACGTGGCTTCCCTAAGGAGAAATGGTACAGGGGACCCTCCTGGGCAGAATGTTTGTCAAGACCTCCATACTCTGCAATAAATGAGAGAGGTGAGGTTTGAGCCACCCTCTCTTTTCTTCATTAATCTCGAGAAGGTACTCGGATTTAGCTCACGTCAAATCCGCATCTAGAGCATCACAAGGCCTTCCTTTTGAGATTTAGATTGACACTTCAGGGCCAGAGTGGCCAAATGACAGACATAAATGCCCCTCCTCCAGGCCTCCTTCTTGATGACTAGGCGCCAAAACCATGGGCCCGACTCTTGGTGCTTTTAGAGCTTTGGGGTTCGGGGTTTCGAGAGGTGAAGCGATGAGGAGATCTTACCGCGCAAACTCCTGAACGCTGACATGACATAGATACGTGTCATGCATCCTTCATATGGACAGACCAGATATTATTTACTATTATAAAGAGGTTGTCCCCCTTTCACCCGCTCGCTTGATATGACCTGGTGCTGAGAGCTTGGGCTTGGCGCCAAAGGTGTTTTCGGTGTTTCGCTGATCGACACTTCCAAGTGTAATGAGCTGACAGCTCCCTGCTCCCGGAAACCCCGATCCACGATATGTCGACAGGCTTCCACCTGTCCCAATTTGATTGGACGACCCAAGTCTTCTTTGAACCATTGGATCTCCCTCTTGCTAAATCCCAGGAAACTTGATAGCCTCGAAAACCCAATGACTGTCGATTTTATTTGTGGATGGATCTCGATCGTTGAAAGTAAAACTTTTCCTACTCACTTGACTCGTAACTGGAATATAGGTCCTTTCACACTATGCTTCGGCGCTTCCCATGCAACCTGCAAACCTGGATTCTCTCAAGCCCAAGACAAGAATTATCGCTAACAAGACCATAAGTTATCTGGAAGGGTTAGTAACTAAGGAGGAACAGAAAATGAACAGGTGGTTTTTGTTAGGATAAGAACATCGTAGGCGCATAAAACCAAACCCATAAGTAACGAGCAAAGTGAGACTAACATACCTGATGAAAATTGAAAATTGGAAGAGCTGAGAACATTGTAAAACCATGCAACAATTGAAAACTTGATTACATCCCATAAAAAAAAGTACATGAGGATTCAAAACAGAGTGACTAATGTAATCCTTATGGCCTTCCATGAACTCTTGATCTAAATTTAGGGACAATGACATGGTTAAAGTAATGATTTCATAGACACTCAAAAGGTTTGGTCGATGCATAGGGGAATCATGGAAGAGCATGGATAAGTATAGGATTTGTATGATCAAGTGATATTCCAAGATCAAATAGAATTTTATTAGGGTTTTGAATCATCCACTGGTAAAATTTAGACATTTTTTGAAGGCTCCTATGTAGATAAAAGGGTAGGTTTAAATGAAACCCTTGAAAGGTAATGAGTAATCGAATGTGGTAATAGAAAATAATACCATAGAGTCCCTCACATGTAACAAATTGTTTAATTAATAATAGGAGACTATGCCACCTTCTATAGAAGAGTTCGATTGGCATACCCTTAATATGGTATTGAGAAATTTTTGATGCCAAAAGAGACCACCAGAGGATGTTTTTAAATTTCATGTTTTTGAAAAATTTCTCCCCTAAATGAGGGAGACCCGTGGCCTAATCAATAAATTACTCATCAACCTGTAACTAAATATCCCCAACCTTAGACTTGGTGCCATAAAAAAAAATCACGAATGCTCTGGTCACTTCGATGCTAAATCCCTTAAATGATTGTATAAACCATAAACACCCTACCTTGGAGAGCATATCATTCACGTCATTGTAAGTCAATAAATATTACAACCCATTTGTCTCTATCATCACGATAGGGGCCATAAGTTCTCTGGAAGGGTTAATAACTAAGGTAGACCAAAAATCAAACAAGT
>CBVK0100135903.1:0-14166 GCA_900067695.1 Picea abies
TTCCCCCCTTGCCCCAAGAATTTGCAGCCACATTGTGAGTTTTGAGCAAGAATTCCCTATTCTAGCCTTTTATCTCCATTGCAGGCCTATGCCATTTTCCTAGAGATAATTGTGAGAGGAGAAGGATACATGGAAGAAGTTGGAGCTTGGTAAAAAGGATACTAGACCAGGTTCGAAGAGCAGTTGTCGATCTCATTGTAAGTAACTTTGTGAGATTAATAAAAATGAATACTTTTTCTGTCCTAGATATGATGTTTTCAATCTTTATGTTTGATTTATATTTTGTTATGACATCTAACCTACTAATTCATATATAAGATGCATGCTCATAGTTCTTTGTTTGTCTGTTTATAAATGCAGGTCGGCCTTGGGAGGAGACTTGTAGTCAAGGAGCAACCGAACACAAAAAGATCGACACCGGACGTGGAGTTTAAGGTAGAGTTACTAGATATGTTAACCTTGTGTTTTATGAATGAATGTGGGGTGTAATCGGGGTAGTTGTTAAAAAGTAGGAGACTTTGGAAGGTTATCTCTGCCTACATGTTGAACCCTAGTGTAGTCCATAGGAGGGTTTTCCCGCTATAGCAGTATCAGATACAATTATTGCTTTCATTTTCGATTGTACAAACTTTAGGACGAAGTTTAAAACAAGAGGGGGTGTATGTAACATCTAGTTCCACTAAGCACATTTATAATAACTTATTCTTTGAGGATGCTTGCGAGCAAGTAATCCAATTATGATACATTACGGCTACGCATTGATTATGAGTTATATTATGATGTCATTGTGATTATATGTTAGATTCTAGATGTATACATGTATCAATAGGTATTATTGATGAGTTCCTTGAGTGTGCAGGATACATGATAGATTGATGATGCAGATGGAATCAACAGACTCACTTGGACTCCAGATTGAGTCAGGGAGTGGGCTTGTATTTGGTTTGAGTATTTTATTTACATGCATGTGATTTATGTGATGATTTTAGTATGGATATTATGTATATGGATTATTGATAGTGTTCTTGTTAGTGGATGCAGGCTCGACGATGCTTGCTAATTTGACTGACATAAGGAGTAAAGAGGTCATGCACAGAAACCATACAGTTGAGGGAGAGGTGTGGCAGCATCCCTATCACATCCTACTAGCACTCTCGTCGTGACCTGAACTATAGGTTAACGATTACCTAGTTTGAGAGGTCTGCGATGCTATAAGGGTAGATTGATATAGTCGCTCACGAAGAATTCTAAGAGGCATGCAATAAAGAGAAATCCTTATTCCTTATAATCCCTTAGTCTCTCACAAGGTCAACCAAGTGGAGTGTTGACTCCAAGTGTCGAAAAAACTTCCAAAACTAGTCAAAGGCGAGTGGCACCCTTCGAGCACGGATGTGCATCTTGAAGGACACGTCGCATAATCAAATATGAGTACTAAAAATCTAAAAGGCGTAGAAAATAAAAATAAAATACTTAGACTTTGTTAGAAAGAACATGCAAGTGATTATTAAATTAAAAACAAGTAAATAACAAAGAGTCTAAGTCTAAAGAGGGTTGTTAAGTAAACCATTAAAAGGGAATAAAATAATTATCCTAGCAATTTAGTTGAATGAAGAAATAAGAATAAACTTGGGTAAATGCACATGTGTGCATGAAGATAATAAAAATGATTTATAAATAAAAATAAAATAAAACATGAGAGAATAGGTGGTCCACATAGAGTAGCACCTTGAATCAATCTACTACTAATCCTAACTAAAATAAGACTTCTAATCCAATTCAAAATAAACCTAGTTAGGGGACATAAAATAAATGAGGGATTGGAGAACTAAGAGACAACTAAGAGAAAAAAATATGAAAACATTGGGGAATGTGAGAGAAATTGGATTTTTAATAAAATAAAAAGAGAAATTACTTGTGCAACTTGGGGAGAGTGTGACACTTGTAATGGGTGAATAATCATTTAACTAAATTATTAAAAATTAATTATTTGTGCATGAGAACATGTGTCATTGAGAATTTTTCTATAAAATAAATGGAGAGAAAGGGAAGGGGACTCAACTTGGTTAGTTTTCTTGACTAAGTTTTACTTGTGAGAGTTGGGATTTCAAAACTTGAAAAGAGTGGAAGATCTTCTTTGTGAGGCAAGTTTTGGTGCTATTGATTTCTGGTTTACTGTGTGTGGCCCCTTTGTGGCTCGGTGGGCTAAGGGAGAAGAAGATTACCCCTAGCATTGGCTGGGAGAAACTGGTGAAATACTTAGATTGGCAAGCGAAAGGAAGGATTTATTACGCAAATTATGGATTGAAGAGCAACATCAAACGTCAATCTCCTTTGGTCACGGTATTGTAAATATATTAGTTATTGGAGTTCAATCGGAATTCTCTTGTGACAATGTTATTTGATTAATGATTGATGCAACGACACTGTGCATGGATTAAGTAAAGTAGGATAGTTTTATTAAAATAGTGATTCCTTAATTCCAATTTCGGTTGCATACACGATTACTGTTTCATAGACTTTAAATTACCAATGTGAAGTTGATTGGTTCAATTAAACACTATTGACTTCCTTCTTAAAAAACAAATTTGTCAACCTGGTTAATATATATCAGTTGGAACTTTGTTAAAATTTCTTCTCATGCAGGATTTTGTTGGAGACTAATAGTTTTCAAGCCTTTCGTGTGTTAAACTTATCTCGCACTCATAATCTTCCGTCAAAAGAAAATTTTTGGTTCTCTTTTCTTATGTAACTTTGTGAAATAAATCGAGTGAAAAATAATTCCTCGGAGTCTCAATGACTACCTTACTGCCAAATCTGATGAAACTCGTATTTTTTATCATATGAATTTCCTTATCCCTGTTGTAATGGATGAACTTTATTACTGAGCGTCAGATGATTTGTGTAAGTTCCTTATCATATGAATTTCCTTATACCAAACAGTTCCAGCCAATTGCCAACTCGAAAGTTTTTATGGCCTTAAATGGCATCGTGGTCCCATTTGAAATAAGATATAAATCTGTTATGGATTTTATTCTTTAATAGATAACAAACTCCACTCAATAATCCCTAATGTTATGAATGCCTTCCATGTTTTGCACGTTAAAGGAAATGAATGTAATTATTAGATCACACTTTAATTGATTGAGTCATAGATTTCAAAATAAAAATTAGGTAAAGATTTATTAATATTTTGTTTTCATTCTCGAAAGGATAAAAAATTGTTTATTACAATAAGTGTTACCAAATTGTGAGCCTTGTTGATGAGTGGCCAATAATTTTGTGATAGTCAAAGGTAGAGTGAATGCGGTGTGACACTTGTTCACTCCATTCAATTCTTACTTACAATTAAATTACGACTTGTACATGTTGCTTGTAGCTTGTTTTTATTTAATCTTCGAACTGCAACTTGCCTCCTAGTACTTATCACAATTCATTGTCGCTGACATAAAAATTAGACCATTTGACGATCAATTGTGACTTACACATACATGCACCAAGATCCATCTTGATGCTATCTATTATGGTAATAATAAATGAATTGAACCTAAACTTGGGATCTGGATTAAAGATCCTTGACCACAGGCCGAGCCACTTCCACTCTTAATTATTCAATTATTGTGAAAACTTTTAAAGGGTTGTTGACGATAAGTTCATCGTATTTGATTATGAGAATATAGGAAAATAAATTTTAACTTAAGTAAGTTAAGTATAATCAGAATTGCTAGTAATGACATTATTCTTTACCTTTTCACTTAAGGGCAATATAATTTAAACAATTGTCTCACCTTTGTTGAAACAAAAAGGAACTCATATATATATATATATATATATATATATATGAAAGTGATAAGAATATGTGTAAAGGTTGTAGATTTTGGATTGTAACTATAATTATCTCGAACATTAAGTTTATTAATCAAATTGACCAATATATTTTGTACTAGAATAAATTTTGTTCCATTTAGGTAGTTTGGATAGTTGTTTTTTTAAATTCCATCAATTATGTCTTTAATCTAGATTTTTTTAGAAATTATTGATAGACAATTAAGATCTACTTGATGAGTTTAATTTTCAAATTGCATTAAGGAAATTAAAAAGTATTGATTATTATTGTTGAATAAGTTGCATTCTTATGAGTTAACTCTGAAATTGTGCAATCATTGTATTAAATAATAATTGATTAATTAATAATAATTTTTGGTTAATTAGTTGCGCAACCTTGTATAAGGAAAAAGACGAAAATTGCTTGTACATCTTCTCATTACTCATAAGGAATCTATGATTTAGCTCTAGAAAATTTTGTAGCTCTGGACGTAATGATTTTTCACCTCTTTTTGCTTAGGTGATGTATTACTTAATTTACATGTTAAATATTGGCGATGTATGTGGTGTTATGTTAAAGTTTCTTCAGGTTGAAAATAAAATAAAATTGAAACTCTCCTTGTATTCACTTACTTGTGATGAACCGTAAATCGGTGGGTCATTACAGGTCTGGACACAAACTTGTCAGGGATTCCTCAATCTCAAGTTCTAGTGTCTTCTCTCCATTGAATGTTGTCCATGGTTCTTTGTTCTCCTATGTAGATTTACAAGGATGATAAAATAAAGCTTCTATATCTTCTTCTTGATGTTTCTCATGAATCCTTTGCTCTTCTGTTACTTCCTGAGATGCAGTTGTGTTGTTGATTGTTGCCATGATCTATTCCTCCTCAGATGCAGATATGTTTCCAATTGTTGTAAGGATTTGAGAGATTTCTTGGAGTAGTATTTCCTCCTTTTATCAACAAACTCTTTGGTATCCTTGTTTTGCTAGATGATAGTTCCTTTCTTGCAACATGGATTAGTATATGGGGGTTCTTAGAATAGCAAAAATAAAAAATTCTCCACCTTAAAGAAATAAATGAAATCTACTAAAAGAAAACACACGAACTTCAAAGAAAATCTAATCATGTACTTGAAAGCCTCATACTACTAAGACCCTGTTGTCACTAAGTTCTTTGTTGACATGAATTGGATTCTCCTTTACATGAATCAAACCAAAAGAAAAACATATTGTACCAACATTCTTTAGATTCAGTGAGATAGTGTACTCACTATAGTGAATGTGCATGTTATTACTCCTCATATTACCGTCACTATCTCACTGCATCTAGAATATGAGCACAACCAAAAATCATATGCAGAAACAGAAAGGGAAAACTAAAAGAATTAAAAAACAAATTACCAATGTCTAATCCCTTAGCATCTCCTCGGAAACAACACCAAAAATGTTGGTCAATTTAATTGCTTAAATTGATGAACATTAAATTATCAATACAGGAGATCATAAACTTGTGAGATGCATATGCAGGATCAGACAAATAACTATGATAAACTATCTAATGAATTAAAAGAATTTTTTCTTAGTAAATCATTTCCAGGAGTCAAGTTTAAACATGGAGGCTATAATCATTTATTTCACTCTATTATTCAAACAACTCCCATAGCTTTACCAAGAATAAAACCAAATCAAATAAAATAAATCTTGCAATATGAATTAACCCAGAAACCTCAAAGTTGCAAGTTCAAAAAATGTAGCTTCTACTTTTTCAGAATTAATGTGTCAACAACTTGTTGAGAATTTATAGTAGCAAACCACACTCAACCGATCACAGAAGGGAAAAAATTAAAGAGCAAGAATGAAAATGCTACATGGGTATATTGGACCACTGTGATTATATCTACAATGACACTTTAATGGTATTGATCATAGTCCTTCGTTTGGAACTAAGGGAAACCACGGGTCTGTGATTCCTTGAGGAGAACCCTTTCTCTTCAACCTTCAATGCCTTACCATTGTAGATAATCCACACTTTGTACTGAAAGACATATAACAATTCAAGAACTAAAAATGACAGTAATTGGAAGTATTAATCTACAAAATGAAAATACAATCATATCAAGCTACTCTAACTAAAATTAAAATGAATTTGCAACACAAATAAGGTAAGGGAAATCCATACTAAATAACTGATTAATTTCTTTGCTATGGGAAATAAAGATTGTAAGGAATCAAATATTAACTATCACACAAACTAGAACACACAACTATGAAAAAGAGAAATAGCAGTGGTTTTTCTCCTGAGATGAAGGGGGGCCTCCTTCACTCAGAAGAAAGCCACACATTTACTCACATATTTGTAGGATTAATGAATTACTTGTGGTGGAAATAAGATTTCATTCTAGATTGTAGGGATTACACAATTCCTGAGTTCTTCTATCGATATTCAATCTCTCCCTTCCTCTACTACTACAATTATGACGATTTATATTCATTTATACATTTACAAAATGGAGGAAACAATTTCTATTGGGGATAACATCAAATCTCTAGCAATTCGCCTTCCAAAATATGAGTAAAAAAAAACAGTTACATTTGCAATCTTGTGGAGCTGAAACACAATTAGAGAAGAGCATTGAGTTGTTACAACTGTTCAATTGGATCTTCCCCAAATCACAGTGGTTGTTTTTAGTGCCCCCCTTCTTGGAATCCATGTTTTGACCATGATTTTGTGCAAGAACCCTTCAATTGCATGGGAGTGATAACATTGGATCTTCCACCATCATGATATGTAAATTGATTTGGTTAAAAATCAAATTGCATAACATTCTCATAGCTTGTTTTGGTCTCATTCTTGGTTGGGTGCTCTATTTGGCATATATTTGACTGGAACTTCGATCACGAACTGGAGGTTCCCCTGATGAGGTTTGAGCTGATATAAACAACAAAGAACCATATAGGTGCATATCCAAACAAAACCCAGGTGCTCAATTTGGCCCTCGAAGATCACAAGTATCATAACCATCGAGGTTTCTACCGGATCCATGTTACTACGAGAAAATATTTTGGAAACATCATCAAGTAAAAACAATTCAAATTCATTTTATTAACCAAAATAAGGAATTTAAATTATCGGGCATGAATGTTACCTCATGGACCCATAATAGCGCAATTGTGGAAAAATGGAAAATAAGAGATAAATAAGGATGGAAGAATGAACAAATAGTGAGGGACATGGTCAAAATAAGGGGCTATAGATGTCACCAGACACATCAAAATGGATACCCTACATGGTTTAAAGAGGAATATATCCAAATGGTCAAACACATAAAAGGGGAAGATTTTGAATGATGTGTTGAGGCATTGGCTAGACCTTCCAACTCACCATGGTGGAAAACATGATATAGATATGTTGTATTATGGATTCAATGCAAGGATTCATTATGTAGATGTGGTCATGGATATTGACACATTGTTTTATTTATTGATAATGTTTGATTGCATTATAAAAAGATTGGTGTGCTAGATAATGCATATATAGGGAATGGTAGTTTCATTCCATTTAATATGAATAATAGATGGAAGTGATTGAATCATTGGTAATATACAATTTTGAGGATCATTTTATGATCTATTGTAAATGTGCGGAAACATTATATTGTGCATGAGATACTCGCAATCTATTTAGCTAAATTAAAGTTGAGAAAATTGTAGGAAGAATGATATTGGATACAAAAATGGTGTAATCCCACAAGGAATACCGATACCTGCTGTTGAAAGAGCCAAACATTATGAGAAGGAATCTCATACTAAGAAATTTGAATTTCCTTATGAATAGATTTGAATTAATAAGTGAAATTATTATGATGCTATCTCATTATGATTGTATGTGTGTGAAGATGAGATAATGGGTATCAAAGCTGGAAATCTCAAGAATAAGGTTATTATTAGGGCACTGAAACTCTATGATTTCCCTCGGGTACAAATTTCCAATAAGACTATGGTAGTAAGTTGGTGCTCTCCTTGTGCAATAACACCTTGGAAACTGATGGATCACCCAAGGGACAATGTAGCAGAGAAGGGGATGCCTGAGACTAGAGGGTGAGTATAGCAAGGAACATGAAACTTAATAATGCATATGACATGGTGGCTGAAATCATGAGAGTGTGTCAACAAAGAATGATGAGATGAATTATTTACCATGGCATCTTTGTGAATCACATGATATCCATACAGATAATTATTTCCTTATGGTTACAAAATTGATTTTGAATAAATGATACCTTGTGGAGTTGAGGACTCCCGTGGAAAAGATAATTGTTATGTGACAATGGCTATAACATGTATGTTTTCATGGTGGTTGTATAGGAACAAATGAAGAATGAATACATGAATCAAGTACTTGGAAATAAGGGTACCAGAAGGAAATGGAACTCAGGGACAAAGGCATGGAATGAGTAAAGTTCAAGTGGACTTGTTGCAAGTCAAAAGAAGAAAAGTGGAGCTGAAGGATGCAATGTAGGAGGCACATCTACAAGTATTTGAAGGTTTGGAGATTCCATTAACACAATAGGAGTTCATAGAGCCACAACTATCAAAATTCATGTATGTCCTTGTGTTGGAGCCCTAGAGGGAAGTGGTATAGGCTAAGGGACTATGATGCAGAGAAGGGGGTATACTTCCTTGGGTTGTGTGGGTTGAGGGGAATGAGATCATTTGGTTGGAATTGTTGTGGGAATTGACAAATTATGAAATTTGTTGCAACTGGAGTTCCAGGAACCACATCTCCAAGACTTCTTAGCTAGTCTACACTGAAGCCCTAGAGGGGAGTGGTACAACCTGAGGGACTGTAGAGTAGAGAAAGGGTGTAAACTTCCTTGGGTTGTGAAAAAATAAGGGGAATGAGATATTCTTGGTTGGAATTGATGCAAGAATTATAAACAGAATCACTATGTATGGTTTTTATGCCCAAGGTGCCTAAGTATATATGTTTGGGCTACAGTTACTGTGTTATTAGGCCAAAGAGTCTATATGTTGGTTAAATACTAGACAACCTAGCATTGCAATATGTATGTACACCTATATGGTGTTGTGGAATGAAGATAGTGAAAAAATAATGGGGAGGGGATGTAACATTCCTATTTTTAATCCCCAGAAATTATAATGTAATTGTGTAAATGCGATTTAGGCTGGTGAGCCAATGTGTTTTGGGACGGATAACCCATATGAATTGATATTTTCAAGAGTTGAGATATGTATTTTGTACATTAAAAATAATTAATAAAAATAATAATCGTTGGCTACAATATGAGAGGTATAGTAATGATGAGGAACTATGATTCCACAAGAAAGGGAGATAAAGTGGGGTCCAAGGGGTTACCCATTGCTATTAATCTAATCCATTTCATTATAATGTTTATCCCCTTAGAATTATCAAAAGAGATATTAAATTGATGACAGAGTGGTAGGTACAAAAAGTATTCTCACTTATTTATGTATCATGGGATGAGTACAACCACTTTTTGGGAAATGTGAGAGTCAATATTGCATGAGAAGAAAAGGAAATTCAAGTGTATTTTTGGGATAGTTTTTGACATGTTGATTTTGGGCAGCAAGAGAGGAGTTGGGTGTTAGGAAAAGAGCACCGATCATGTTGTTTTTTAGAACAACTATTAGAGTGTTTATTTCATGCAAAAATGGTGGGTTGTGTGCCTATAAAACAATCTATGAGCTTGTGGTGCATTTTTCTATTGAGGAAATGGTTCAATATCCTTGAGAAGGATACTATGAGCACTCCAAATTAAATTTGAGAGTTCATAGAGTCCCCAATTAATATATTTCCTAGCCAACCGTGTGCACTAGATCCCTAGAGGGAAGTGGGAAGGCTCGAGGGACTGTGTGACAGAGAAGGGGGATCCCATTCCTTGGGTTGTGCAAGTTGAGGGGAAGAGAGTTGGTGGATTGGAATTGTTGTTGAAGTAGAACCTGGGCTTTGGGCCACTAAATGTGGAGAGTGAACAACCAAGAGGGGCAAACATCCTTGTGGACTCATAGCCTCAGCTTAGGGGTGGTCTGTTGTTGAGAGAAATGGAAAAAAAAATGCATATGGCTAGGAGTAATGTCCCTTGTACGTAGCCAATTGGTTCTTCACAAACATATAAGTGTTTTGTGTGATTTATTATGGTTAAATTCCATTGTGTAAATTTATACTTGAATGTTGTTGTGTTACTTGAATAGTTGCATTCACGTTTATATAACTGTTGTTTATTGCTTGAGTAATTTAGCATGTTGCGTGTTGTTTATTTTGTTATGTCAAAGAAAATATTTGAATGAGTTTATAAGGCTAGGCGATTTCACACTTTGTTAGGAATTGGATACCTAATAGGCATCAATGCTTCATTCAATTTTGTATCATTATTGACCATTCTTGGCTTACCTATTATTTTTTTTGCATGCTTATTTACATAAAAGGTTGGGAAATCCCAAGGAATTGTACTTTTTTCAATCAACTTCCTTTCCAATAGTTCTTCTATTTCCTGCTCATAGTATCTTTTCTCTTCTGTAGACATCAAATTTACTGCAACTTTTTGAGGCTTTCCCTTGAAACCTTCTCTCTAAGGCAAGTCTACAAAAAAATGTTCTCTAAACCTAAATTCATTTGGTATTTTAAATGTACATTGGGATTTCAATTTAGAAACAATAGGAGGCAACACCTCTCCAGCATGAAGATAAACATTTTTTATAATTTTCTTGATTTTTCTAATTTTATTAATAGATGGATCTACTTTCTTAGGATGCAACACTTCATCATGAATTCTAACGATATACATATTTTTGTTGGAAACCTTTACTTGATTACCATATACTGTTAGTTGGATACAAGTTTTTCCAATGGTAAATGGGAGATATCTATGAACAAAGTCTTGACTAAGAAAAATGTGAGCAACAATATTGTATTAAAATAAGTAACTAGGCAACTATGTCCATTTATCAATATAGGAAAATGTGGTGCATACCTATTTATCTTTAAAGATTCTCTATTTATAGATCTTATGTTGATGTTTAATGGTTCCCAAAAGCGTTTAGGAAGATGTTTTGTCTTTTCACAAGACATCATTGAACCAGTATCAATTTGAATATCTAATGAATAGTTTTCATATCCTTTTACTTTAATCTCAATAGGTATGGCTACTGTTTCTTTTACCCATTTTATCTCTAAGAAAATTGTTGGATTATCTTCACGTTATGGCATATCATTTTGTATCTCATTTTTATCTTCAACAACTTCATCAAATGCTCTTGTTAGTTCCTCATTAGAAGAGTGTTCATATTCTTTTCTGATCAACAACAATTGTTCTTTTTCTTTAGTAACTTCTACAACTAATTGTTTTAACTTCTTTTTCTTTAGATGAATTCTCTACTCAAGTATTTTGAATTCTTTCTTTCTTCTTAATTTTTTTTCCATGGCTTTGTATCATAATTCTAGTATCGATTTTCTCTCTAGGAAAAATTTGATGATAAGGAACTATGGGTTGGTAATTCTATGAATCAAATAGAGAAGAAGGTGTAGGTAGAAAGGGGTCTACTACATTTGCATGATAAATCTTTTTAATCCCTAGAAAAAGCCCCATGTTAAGAATAAAACCCCTTATTAAGCCCTAGATGTTGAATTATTACATTTCTAGTGTTACATTTGTATATAGGCTAGAACCCTTCATTGTACCATTTCATTATAATCATACCAATTGTATCATATATATATACCTAGGAGACCTAGTCTCAGGATCATCTCATCTCATATTGTACATTGAATATAATCTAAAAGGAGGTTTCCCCCTCAAACTGAATTGTTATACATTTATTTTTTATCATTCTCAAGGTGTTGGTTCATAACATTTGATATTAGAGCTTTGATCCTAGGGTTTTGTTGCTTCAAGCGAGTCATCTTGGAATTTTTTCTATAACTTTTTTTATGGGAGACTTTAGATAGCTAAATTTGTAGGTTACTCGGGAGACATATCACAGTACGTCTGGTAAACATTTCAAGTTCTGGTTCATTATATTTTCTAAGATATAGCCTATGGAAGATAGGGTTTTTTACTCATAATGAAATCAATTTTAAACAAGTCACATTGGAAGTTTTGATATAAATTTGTTTTTAGGAAGTTTCAGGTAGTGAAATTTTGTGGTGAATGAGAAGACATAGTGATTTAACTTTGGTCCAAATTTCAATTTTTGGGTTGTTATAATTTCACAGATATATTCTTTGGAAGTTAGGGTTTGTGACTAGTCTCGAAATCAGTCTCAAACAAGTCATCTTTTTATTTTCTCTATAAACTTTTTCGGTAAAGTTTCAGACTCTAAAATTTTCAAAATCCTGAGAATACATAGCGAAATACATGTGATTTTTTTTTTCATATTTTTAATCATTGTAATTTGTGATATATATCTCGTGGAAGTTGGGGTTGTTTATTAATCCTAAAATTAGTCTTAAACAAGACATTTTGGTATTTTTCCTATAATGTTTTATTGGTGTTAAGAAATCATATTCGGTTATTATATGACAAAATTTAGACTCAGAAGGGTTGAAAATTTATAGATATATCAAATGTCAGTCATCCAAACATACTCCAAAATTAGGGTTTGAAAGGTACATAACTTACAATTGGCATAATTTTTTTATTGGAAGATTTGTTTTTGGTGATTCAAAAACTTGTGATAAAGAGAAAATAGAGTAATATTACTTTTATCCCACATGTCTCCAAAAAACATTTCAACACCAACTAAATCTCCAGAAATATCATCTAGAACTCATGAAGAAAATGAGGAGATGCATAACAAGCTATCCAAATTGGAGGACCAACTTAATGATTTGAGTGCTAGGTCAATAACAAGTGATGAGTTGGTAAACACACAAAGAAAAATTCAAGAGATGGAAAAGAATATGGAACAAATGGAAAATGAGATGAATGAAAGTAAGGAAGAAATACAAAAATACATAGAAACCATTCTCTTACAAAAGATCCCTAATACGGATATGAAGTCCATCCAAGGAAATCATGAAAAAAAGGAGAACAAGGTTGTCCAGACTCAATCATATATGGGGATTATTTTTTCATATTTGGAGAGAAAAAAATACTAAATCTCATAATTATGATCATTTGTTACTCCAACGATATCTTGTCATGATTTGGTCGATATCATTACTCTACAAACCCTCCAGATACAAGGATACATCAAAATGAAAAAGGTAGCATTGTTGACTGATTATGGTAGTACCCATAACTTCATCAAGTACAAATTAGCAAAAGATCTCAATTGATTTGTATTTCCAACACAAGATTTTCATGTAATGATTGCATATGGAGGTACCATAAATTGTTCTGGGAAGTGCCATAGTATTAAGCTCAATATGGGGGAGTATTTATTAGATAGTCCCATGATTTCCTTCCAAATGGGTGTTGTTGATCTCATATTAGGGGTCCAATGGTTACAATCATTGGGAACAATGGCCCTCAATTTTCAAAATATTTTCATGATATTTTCCTCAAAAGGAAAGGAAATGGAGCTTAGAGGTATCCAAGGGAAACCCTCTAAGGTGATAAGCTCTAATAGCATGAAAAAATTACTCAAAAAGGGACACCATGGTGTAATTGCACAATTATGCTCACTAAATGATCAAACATATATATCCTCTGCTTTAATGGATCTCCAAATAGTTATCAACAACCATTCCAAGATATTTGGAGAGATGCCTAAGGGTATTCCACCCGTTCGAGATCCTGACCATGCTATTCATTTGCAACCAGGAAGCGTACCACCTAACATTTGGCCTTACATGTATCCATATGCATAGAAGAGTGAGATTGAGCGTATGATCCAAGAAATGTTAGAGGCATCCATCATTCAACCTGGCCAAATTTATTTCTCTTCACCAGTAGTAATTGTTACAAAGAAGGATGGTTCATGTGTATGTGTCTAGATTATAGACAACTCAACAAAATGACCATCAAAGACAAGTTTCCTATTCATGTCATTGATGAATTATTAGATGAATTTCGTGAATAAATTTTCTTTACTAAGTTAAATCTTCGTTCGGGTTATAATAAAATCATAATGAGGAAGGAATTCATTCTTGAAACATCCTTTAGAACACATGAAGGTCATGATGAGTTTTTGGTTAGTCCATTTGGAATTACTAATGCACCTTCAACATTTCAAAGCTTGATGAATTATATTTTCAAAACCTTCCTTAGAAAATTTGTGTTAGTATTTTTTGATGACATACTAATCTACAAAAAATATTGGGAAGAGCATGTACAACATGTTGACAAAGTATTACAACT
>CBVK0100135904.1:0-14166 GCA_900067695.1 Picea abies
TGTTGTTATTTATGTTTTTTAATCTTGTTACATGTGCAGGTCTGATATCTTTAGATTAAATGATATGTGATGTGTAGGAGGTTTATATTATAAATACCATCTATCATTTGCTTCATCAAAATACAAATGCTATGATTATATCTTCAATTTAAATAATGAGATTTATCTTTGAGTTTTAAATTGAATGATAAAATGCATAGATTTTTTCCATATTTATCTTGCTATAATCATGTATAATTATGAGATCACAGGTTTATGTTTTTGTTTCCTTTTCTGTCATTAAAACCTAAGCTGCCAATACATGTTCTGAATTTATTTAGAACGGTCATAAGGTTCATTGCATATTTCTCTCTTGGACATGGCAGTTGGATGTTCACCACTCATGCAGATGCTTGGATACACCTCACTAATTCACTGACATGATAGCTTCTTTGTATTTTTCTGTCATTTACATATCATTGAAACTAGAATGTATGGTTTAGCTTTGACTATCCACATGTTCATGTTTCATTAACTTTTTTTGCAAGATTCTTTAAATTTATAAAGGAAAAACAATAAATATTTTTATGTGATTTTATCTCCTTCCTAGAAGCAATCATTTTTCACATCGATTTTTGTAAGTTTCGATTAAAACTTGAAGCTTGTAAATCATGTAAATAAACAAGACTTGTATATCTTTTGCTTAAATACAACTACTACAATTACATTAGAACATATGTACTTATATATAGTGTTTAGTAATTTGTTAGTTATTTCTCTATTTTATTCGTTTCTTTTAGGATTCTTAGATTGGCTAACAGAGCCATTAAACCCGTAGAATGAGTTACACCAAACGTCTTGGGTTATTTAGACAACCCTAGACCGGACTCACTCTTCCAGTTGATGGATGATCAATTTCACCCGTCAACACGATCTTAGTGTATTTAGTGCATTCAATGATAGTATGAAACAAGATTATTGATTTGTATTGTTCATGGTGCAGTTGACAGATTCACAACCCTACCAAATTAAACCGTGGGAAAAAGACAAAAAGGGGGATAGTCGAAGTTCCCATCCCACAGTACCTAAATTCTAAATATTTTTTTGCTCATAGAAATTCATCCTTCTTCCAAATGGATATTGCATCACGATTCATCTAATTAATAATAATAATAATAAAATGTCATTGGAGCCTGAGTTGAAACCAGTCCTTCAGTCGACCAGAAGGGAGTAAGGGTACACTTGTGAGTCAAGGTGACTCGTGCCAGTCAATATATGTCGGTTGGAACCACATGACCGATAGGTCTAGGAGATGATGGATGCAAAAAAAAAGTCATCTAATAAATGTTATACATAAAAATATTCAAAGTAGATATGCATAGATAGCATCATGACTGACAAGAACTATCCCATCCACTCCCTGCATAGCCGAAACATTTCTTCCTGTACTACCTTCACAGCAACCCCATCTATAAAACCTCCTCCCTGATCCAACATTACTTGTTTCTCATGATACAAATAAAGTTCCTTCACATTTGCATATTCTAGCTCCACACCAATAATCCATACCTCTAGTCATATAAGCAACAATACCAACAATTAGACATCCACCACTTAGAGAGACAAATACTGCATATAGTGGGCCTAGATTTTGGTGTACAATTTCCATTCCAATCGTCCCTTGTCCTATGATGACATTTGGATGATCAAAATGAGGTATAAAAATGTGACCCTCTTCTTCACTTTGTCGTGTAGCATAAATTTGGCCTTCATCATAGGAATCTCCAATAAGAACTACAATGCAACTAGATGTTCAATTGGTTTCCACTTGACTTGAGGTGTAGTTACATGCATTACAATCATGACATTACACTTAATTATTTTTGTTTTCATTACAACTCCTTATGCATAGGTTATTTGTTGATGAGCAAATAACTCCTTTTTTCTAGCTACTCTTTTGGTTACTTTACCATCATGTTGTATGGCTGAGACCCAAAGCGATAAATAACCCCTTACAATAGAAGCTATAAATAACACCTTATAATAAAATCCATAAATAAAGAAAGCTTCACTATTCCACACCACATCTCAAAGAGTTGCATTGGGATTCAAGATGTTGATGAGTAGCCAAAAAACATACAAAATTAATGATATTATGATAAAGAATAAGTTGACCAAGATTAGTTGTTTCATTGTTGTGTCGGTGCCGATGGACGTTCACTCTAAATTTAGTGGTGTGTCATTTGTTTTCATACAACTTTTAGTTGTTAGGTACTCAAGTTTATTGAATTGGAATAAAAAGTGAATATGAAAAATAGTAATAATAACATCCTACTAGACAAATGGATAGAAGAATTTAGTAGTCTCTCATTTGTTTTCATACAACTTTTTCATTCACCGTTGAGTTGTTAGGTACTCAAGTTTATTGAATTGGAATAAGAAGTGAATAAGAATAATAACATCCTATTGCACAAATGGACATAAGGTAGATATCAATACGATGGAGAACCACGTATAAATACAATCCAGAAATTAACCCATAAAAAATGAATAATAAATGAATGTGATACGGTGAAGGAAACCATTGCGTGAATATTGCAATATGGGTATGGGTATTAGTGATAGAAATCTACACGTAAATAAATAATAATGAAAGTAAAAGAGGAAAAAAAAAGTTATATATATAATATATATAAAAAAATTATAACTTAAATATATCTTTTGCAAATTTTAATTTAAAAAAAAAATGTTATATATTTAATAGCCCATATGATATGTTATATATCTCTATCAAATGTACATCCTCGTATTTGTATAGGACATCATCTTTTGTGTTTCAAATTCTTTTTATAATTGTAAAATACATCTTAAAACACTCAACCAACCAAAAAAAACTTATGATACTCAAACTAGAGGAGGATTCTTTTTTTTTTCCTTGATCAAGGCCCAGCCCTAGGATACAAAGGAAATACCAATGGTGCCTATGATCAACGTACCTTACGATAATGGATCAGTCTCTAAGTATTCCTGGGCGTACATTATGTTTTGCTTTAATGTGTGAGAAGGATAGTAATTTGACAAAAAGATTTACAATAGCAGAATAATAAATAAATAATAGTTTTGAAAAATTTAATTGAAGAAAATCAATTAGTTGACCTTAAACTTTTGAAGGATGAGCCACCACACATGAGATTAGACTTTTGAAGGATGCATCGACGTATGTCTTTAAGTTTCGGACCCTTTTGTTATGTTGTTACATTCCATATATCATGCTATTTTTTTTTGAAATTATATATATATATATTTTTTAAATAAAAAAGGGGTAGACCCTGCTATATTAAAGAGGCAAAAAACTTTTGCAAAATGTACAGAGAAGTATGCCTGAAATTACCAAAAATGCTGCCGAGATTCGGAAACCAGCATAGGTAAGACAGAGTAGCATGATAATATGTAGAACCAAGTAGCAAAATAGAGCATAAACATTGTAGCATCTGTCCTGCCCGAAGGAAACCAGGACAGATGCCAACAGTCCAAAGATACATAAAACAGTAACAAAGTAAACTAGGAACCAAGAGCATAAAAACCTATGTGCCAGGTGGTCTGCCAGGTGGTCTGCCGTCCTCATCCTTCTGCCACATGAACCCAGCCGGGAGGGCAAAAGCTTGCACACAGAGGGGGCATTTCCGCTTAGCTGGCGCATTGGAGAAAGCATCAAGAAGCATGTCCATGCTTCGTCCCATGGTGCACACCCGGAGCTCCAAATCGGACAAGTGGCCGCGAAGGTCAAAAACAAGAGCCAGGTGTTCCTCCCGGAGAAGAGACCCATGCAAGCTGCCACTCGAGTCCACCGTGCCCGTCGCCGCTTCCCCACCAACTTCGCCCTCTCGCTGCTCCTCAGCCATTGTAGCGCCCACCTCTCCATCTTCCTTCCCCTGAGAATCATGACTGCGAACATTGTCATCACCCGGCCATGGAATTTCTTCCACGAGACAGCCGGGGATGTAGTTGTCCTGAACCGGAGTGGAGGTGCACTTCACCTGAGGAGTCGCCTCATTCCTTACCACGAGTGTCAAATCCTCCAAGGTCGGGTCTTCCTCCACAATGCAGGGTGGAAAAATTCCCTCCATGCCAGCATCTTGCTTGTCTCTACTGCAACCATCGCGTGGTTCAGCTATGGTGGCGAGGAGCGCCCACTTCTCTTCCTTTGCTCTTTTCCTGATGATGGAGGTCGCCAGAGCCAAGGCCCGCTCCAGTTGCTCCCTCCTCCGCCTTTGAGCCTTGCGAGCATCCCAGGCCGCGCCACGACGCGGTCTGCCTCTTTTTCTAACCATGGGGAGCGAGTGGAACAAGTGCCGTAAAAGACAGATGCGCCAAGTCACAATTGAATTGAGTTGCAGGGCACAGGCAGGCTTACCCTGTTCTAAATCAAATGTCAAAGGATCCCCCGATAATGCGAAGAGTCTGAGTACTAAAGAAACAGGGCTGCACCATAGCAATCCAATGAGAATTGGAGCCGAAGCAGGTGTCGCCCTGCTCTTCCCTGTCGTGGAGGAATTCATATAACCATAGACCGAAATCATTTGCCAACACTTATCCTCTCCCGTCTCGAGTGCGCTGTGAATGAACGCGCGAGGGGGGGGTACCATCAACTTAAATTTGCTGCAGAGGTCGTCCCCCATCGTAAATAATGGCTTGTGGGTGGCGGCCCTCGGCATTTAAGCCGAGGCCAAGTGCGCCTCCATCTGTCTCCCCATGTCCGCGTGGCACCCCATCCGGGGTATATATATATATTTCAACTTAAATTTTTTTAGATTTAAATAAAAAATATATATTTATATAATAGTAATAAATAATCAAAAGAAATAAAATAATAATATATATAATAAAATATAATTGAAATACATATATATAATTTTTTTTATTAATTCATAAATTTAGTATTTTATTTTATTATTTATTATGACAATATTATCAATTTGTATTGATAAATTTAATTTAGTATATGGAAGTTTGGAATTTACTTACCTCCTTTTTTAAAAAACAAATGGTTAAAATTGAGTATGTAAAAAAAAGTCATTAAAGATTCACATTATTTATTATATTAAAAATATTGATAAAATATTTAAGGTAATGACATTAATTTGATATGTAAAGTTTATATATATATAGTGTAAAAGAAAACTATTAGTTAAGAATATGATTTTTTTTATTATTGTCTAGAAAAATAACAAAGGCAAGGTTGTATTTATCATAGGTGATAAGCACATTTCAAAGAGTATGGTGGTGTAAATCCTTAATTTTGAGAAGCATGTTTTACTTTTCATTAACAATTATGGATACATCTCATACGATTAAAGAGTGTCATCTTAATTTTATATATATATATATATATATATATATATATATATATATAATGTAAAGATTACTTATCAGACCAAGAAGAAGAGGTGTTTACCCTTTATGGGTTTCCTCAGGAAATATCTGTGTCTGTATATTTCATATGTGTGACTGATGTCGAATGTTCTATTGCTTACTTCCCTGCATTATTTTGATTGTCATTAAGTATTTATGCAAAGAGTTTAAAATAAGCATAATTGTTTAAACATGATAACAACTGATTCACCCTCCTTAATTGTCCAACACATAATACTTATAGTTATGATAGGATCAAGATATACTAACAAGGAATAACTTATTCCACAACACTTTTATTATTTTTCTAAATTATGACTAAGTGATTTATTACAATTATTTTAATTAAAATTTCAAATTAGTTATAATATATTATTGCATTTAAAACAACTTTAATTAATAAATATATTTCACAATACAAATTTATTATCTATAAAATTATCTTCTTTCAAAATTAAGTTTATTATCTATAAAATTCTTCTTTCAAAATTTACAATCAAGCAAAAATTGCATGTATTATTAGCTTATATATATTCTAAAACCCCAAAAAACTCGATAGACTTGAATATATGTATTGTCAACCTAAATCACAAATACATGATGTTAATATTAATAATTCCAATTATAAGTAATTATATACCATGTATTTTTTTTTCAAAATATTATAAGTTATAATGTAACACCTGTATATTACAAAACATAATTTAATAGATTATAACTACACGCAAATGACCAGACTTGAACATGGTGATAGGATTCTTCTCAGTTTTCTGGATTTGCGAAGATGCTATTAACTCTGGTTCTTGGAATCCATTCTCAAGTTAAAACCACCGCATTGCATATTGTATCGGGTAATTTAAACGTTTTAAGTTTTGGATTTTATACGAGGATATTATCATTTTAATTTTTTAAGAAATTCTTGTTGAATTAATTTTGCAAGAAATTGTTGAATCCGGTTAATTTCATATAATTCAAATGTCTTGTTTTTCAACACATTCAATTCATTTATACATTCCAAAAATACAATTTAAACAATAAAAATTTATGATTTAATTCAAATTTATATATTAATTCTGACAAAAAAATACCAAAAAGTTTAGACAACAACCAATGTTTAATTAATCAGATGTGTAATCCATCAACTTTGAAGTTGATTTGCACAAATCTTTTAACTTGTATTAGAATCACAACTAGTTTCAAGGTGTACTTTTCCAATAGATTGTGTTAACAGTCTTACCCTCCGGCATTGCTCCCCATCTAGTTTATGCATTGGTCTTTGGACGGATTACAACACACATAATTTATATACTAGCCCAGCCACTTAACTCATGGTTGACAAATATCGATATGCAATGACAACATGTCAAAACAGCATCATGCCACCCGCCATACTCCACTACATCTTATAAATGGCAAGCAGGTTAATGAATAATCCATGTTAATCAAGCGCTCTAATGATAATGAACACAGAATGACATGCTGGAAAGTTATAGTATTAAATTCCAACCTTTAATTTGGTAGACATGACAAGAATATTCTTCTCTCATTAAATCTCACACACATATTGTATATTTTTTTATTAAAAACTATTAATCTGAAAGTTTTCAACATAATAATACAAAGCTAAATATAACAATTGCAAAAAATGATCCTAATTAACCCGTCGGCGATATAGTTTGGAGATTGTTTGATATCAATGTCATTGGAGTAGTGTGAATTCTGACTTATTAAAGCATTGCTATTCATGAAATCGTAGGGTTTAAAAAAAATAATGCTTAACTCATATATCCAATGAGATATGAGTTGAAGTTTTAACCAAAAATATATTAAGAGAACTTTATATATAAACATAGATTCCAATATGAATTAAAATTTATAATTTAATCATAATTTAAGTTTTAATATTTTAATTTTATAATTTACAATTTGTATATAAGGTTGATAGGTTTTATATAGTTCATCTATGGGATTGAGAGAAAATCGAAATAATATTATTATTTCTAGTGTTATTATAAAAGAAATTTCAAATTGTTTGAGAAAAAAAGTATAAAATTGTAAAACATAGTTATCAACTTATAAGAATTTTCAAGAGTTTTCATTTTTCTAGAAATTGTATTTATTATTTAGTGACTATTTTTTTCTTTGTTTTACACTAGTATTCTTTTTTTTCAAAGTTAAAATTATAAAATTTTGCAACAATGATTTGTAATGTTGCAAACAAAAACTTTAAAATCAACCCCACAAAATGAAAAGAGGTACTATTAAAATCGACCTCCAAAACGAAAAAAGTGTGCTACAAGTAACACCCCTTTTTTGACCTTGATAACTAGTACCATTGCAAATAAAGACCTTAAAATCAATCTCAAAATCAAAAAGTACTTCTAATAACACCCCCTTTTTATTTAGAGACTAAAATTACAACCAATTTGATATAGTAGTCTTAACAACTAATACCACTACTAACCAAAACCTCAAAATAAACAATTGAATCAAAATGTGATACTATCCAGAACTATAGTTTTTTAAATTTTTTGGTATAAACTTTGTTTTGTTAATTTATTTATTTTTTTAAGAATTTAAGTTTCCTCACATACTACTTTTTATTTTTTTTTATTTTTATTTTTAATTTAATAATAATATCTATTTTTTAAATTAAGTTTTTTTAATATCTATTTTTTAAATTTAGTTTTTTTTTTTTACATTTAGTTTTTTAAAAAATAATTTAGTATTTTTTTAATATATATTTTTTTTTATTTTTACATTGGTTTTATTTTGTTTGTTTTTTTATTTTTATTTTTAAATATATTTTTTAAAAAAATACATTTTCTTTTTTAAATCGTGTTTTTTAGTTTAAAATGTTAAGTTTTGTTTTTCTTTTTTTTTAATATTTTATTTATTTAGTTATGTAAATTTTAAGTCCAAAACAAAAATTAGTGTTTATTTTGATATTTTGGCTTAAGGTGGCATTAGTTGTCAAGTTCATTGTATCGAGTAGGTTGTAATTTTAACCTCAAAATAAAAATAAAAAGGGGTGTTACTAGCAATTCTAATTTTGTATTCTAGGATCGATTTTAAGGTTTTTGTTAGCAATGGTATCAGTTGTCAAGATCACAGTTTCAAATGAGTTGTAATTTTAACCCTGAAAAAAAAAGGGGATGTTACTTGTAGCACCCCTTTTCATTTTGAGGGTCGATTTTAAGGATTTTGTTTGCAACGATAAAGCCGTGATTTCAAACAAATTATAATTTTAACCCCAAAATAAAATAAAAAAGGGAGTGACTCTAGGAGATCACAGTTTCAAATGAGTTGTAATTTTAACCCTGAAAAAAAAAGGGGATGTTACTTGTAGCACCCCTTTTCATTTTGAGGGTCGATTTTAAGGATTTTGTTTGCAACGATAAAGCCGTGATTTCAAACAAATTATAATTTTAACCCCAAAATAAAATAAAAAAGGGAGTGACTCTAGGAGCATCACTTCTAGATTCAGGAGTTGATTTTTAGGTTTTTAATTGCAACTTTACAAGGATTTAAGACCATGGTAGCAAGAGGTTGTAATTTTAATCTCGAAAAAAAAGGGTGATTCTAGTAGCACCGGTTTTTTATCCACAAGTTGATTTTGATGTTTTTGACAGAAAAATATAAGTTTTTAGAGATAGAATTCTTATTTTGAGACCATAATTCTAATTAAGTAGGTAACTATGTTGTAATCTACAAATAACATTTGACCATTCCCAATGCCAACAATTTTAATAATTATAAATAATAAAACTTCATAATACACGAGATTTGATTCTAAAGTTTTGAATATATAATCTTCCAAATATATATATATATATATAATAGTGTTAGAAACATAATATTAGAGTTACTCAATTTAAAAAATATTAAACAAAAACCATCATCCAAAGTTCAAATTCAAGAGACCTCTTGGAAGACTAATCCAAAGTTCATCCACATGTATTATTTAAATATATTTCATATTAATGAAATTACATCTCACACTTATCTCTATATTTTCGCATTCCAACACTGATATTATAATATGTTGTTTCTAGACCTGAAATATGCTATGGCAGTTGTCCTTACCATAGCAGGTTAACCGTAGGCGTTTCCTTTCGCATGCAGAAACGCATCTGACCTAGCCTGCTAGTCTAAGATAGTTGTTGTGCGCAACCGTTAGGGTTTCCATCTCCTACAACATTTCTCGGATTCATCATCGTTGCAGTCAATCCCGTAGTGTATTCATGGACTGTGTTTGAATATGTCCGCTCATAATGGAGAAGGGAAGGTTGCAAAACAAAAATGGATTCTTCTGCTAACAACTGTGTTCGTAAGCTTCAAAGGCGGAAAATGAGAAGCTTGATTGACACATAGAAGGCAACTTTTAGAAGATATTTTGGGTCGCAAGCAAGAGTTTTGTGTGTCCGGAAGAGGAGTCTGCATTCTTCTCTCATTCTCAGAGTCGCAAGAAAACACTATAGCTGCGCCACTCTTAATGGCTCGATGGAGTGTTGTGTCTCATGGTTACTATCGCAGTGTTACAACAGAATATGAAGCATTATCTCCTACACGGAAGATGCAACCTTGGTGTGGATGCCTTGGTTAAACATTGGAGTAACATAAATAAACTTTTATTGTGACCTCATTCATTCCAGGTGTGAATTTTTCCAGAAATTAATGAATGCGGCATTGGTGCACTGACAAAGTGACGTTGCTTGTGGATTGTGAGAGCAATGATGAGTTTGTGAAGATATATACATTTGTTCATTGCATAACAAAGAACTTTTTTAGGGTCACTAAAATATGCACCGTTATTGTTGGCGACCTGTGGCCACCTGAACTTGGTAATCAGCACAGAGGGTCTTAACATTTGATCGTTCCTATGTTCACCAATCTACTTGTTGGTTATGTGAACGGATCTAGAGTTCTTTATTTTGAATAGGCGTTTTGAAGAACCCCGAGAAGGCTTAACATCGGTGTGTGTTTTTTTTTGTTGTCAAGTCATTTCCTAGAGAAATGGAAGTGTAATGTGGCCATTGAAGAGTACCAATCCAAAGAGTTAAAGACCATATTCCCAAAATGTCATAGCGAACAACGAGCACATCCCTCACGAAATTATAACAAAGGGACCCAAATCTCTTGGAATAGTTTTACAGAAGTGATTTGTGGTCTTGTATGGTTCCTTAATAGGGTTTCTTAGCTTTAGGTTGACCATATCTTCATTAAAATTTGGTTTGTCCAATCATTGTATGCGAAAAGAATCGAAAATTATCTAGTTTATTCCAATGCTCAATAAGAAGTTGATGGTTCTTTGAAGAACAAGAGTCGACACATCCGGTGCATTCAATCCTGAAGATCAATTCAAATCCGAAACCAAGGTATACTTGTAAATAGTTTTTTTGTAAGTTTACTTGTGTTTTTCGGTAAACATGTGCATTTTTATAGAAGTCGACACCCTCAATTTGTCGAGTTTCCATTGTTGAATTTGATTGTTAAAGGGTGGAGTTGCAAGAAACCCTTGAAGTCTAAGTCAGTGTCTGAATGGATCGAGTTGAAGAATTATTAGAGTTACTAAACACTCTAGTACTCTCTTATGTGGACAATATAGTCACAACTAACAAAATAACTCTGCAATCTATTCTAACTTGTTTGCAAGTTTCACAAGTCAAAGTAGCATTGCTTCAAACTCAAACTTGACTTCTTCATGATGCACTTAAACGAAAAAATCTTAGACATTCTGAATTAGTCCTTGTTCAAAACAACCCTCTTTTCGAAGATGATGATGATGATGACGATCCAAATCAACAGCCATTACAGAAACAACTAAGTGAGACAGCTTCAAATATAAATGCAAATGAAGTTCAATTTTCTCTTTCCAAGCCAATCATCAAACCTTGGGAAGAAATCAGAAACAACAAGCATAGAAAATGTATCAGATTTGAAAAGGAAGTGATATTTCATATTTATGATTATACCAAACCGATCAAATTCCCGAGTGTTGGATTGCTTCAAAAAGGTTCATATTCACATGCTCTAGTTCAAGAGCAGATTTTGAAATGCCAACATTGTCAACAAGTTGGCCACATGGAAGATCAATGTTTTGATCTTCATCCTTATGAGCGTTGTGGAAAACACAATCATTCGTCATACAGATGTTCCAAACACACAAAAAAACTGCAAGAGTAAAAAAACACTATGGATGGATGACTTCTTGGAAATGGCCATCAATAGTCAAGAAGATATATCAGTCATATCGACGAATTCATTCTCTAGTATTGACAAATCTTGCAGAGGAAATATTTTTATCTTCTCACCTTGTACCTAACAAAGGGGATAATATCAATGATTGGCAGTCAGACTTCAAGTTTCAAAGTCCTATCAATCGAGCAGTAACAAGAAAGAATAACAAATGAGTGTGATTTACCACTAGATTGGTTTGTAGTTTTCCTTAAACCACCACTTAGTAGAATACTTTTAGCTTTTGCTAGACATTGGTTTGTGGTTTTCCTTAAACCTCCATTTAGTAGAACATATAAACTTCTTCTAGAGAACAATTTATGGTCATCTTTAAACCAACATTCAAGAGCACTTCCAATTAGAAAAAGACGTCAGCTTCCAACTTCTAGCTAACTTAGGAAATGTTTCGGGAACCAATGACCATTAAAGCCAAGTTCCAGGGTTATATATTTGTGCATTCCAACATTTAGTATTTCTTCACATATGATAATGGAGTTATGTTTTCATTAGGAATGGTAATGTTTAAATAAAGTAACAAGTAACATTTTCATTTTTTTTTAAATAAAACGAGAATTCATATAATCTTCCTATATGATCTATGGTTTTGGGTCAGCTGAGGGCGCACATATGGCCACAGGATTATAATCTTGGGTGTTAGGTATGTGGCCCCTCTTCCTCTTCCCTCCCTTTCCTACCCTTCCCCTTTCCGCCTCCATCCCCCTCTCCGGTCCTCCAGTTTCTTCTGGGCCCATTCCCCTTCCCCGTCCCTTTTTCTGTCAATCTAAAAGGGGCACTGCAAGTACTCAACACATCGTTGAACTGAAACCCCTTACTCCCTTTGTTGGTCTCCTTTTTTGGGTGCAACAGTTTCTTTTGTGGCAGTTTTCTACATCTCTCACAATCTCGGTCAGTTAAAATGGTGAACTATGATGACTTAGTCGATTATTCCCCAAATCCTTCTAATTATTTTTCTTGGACCACGCCACCTAGTAGTTCCCCCTTGCACCTCATCAGCTCAGACTCTGTTGATCCTGTCCCGGTGCACATTTCCTTGAGTGACACCTCCCCCCACCTTCTGGGCACTACTCTCCTTCTTCCAGTCCTTTTCCCCCTCCCATAATATGTTCAGAGGTGGTTTATGCTCCTGGTTCTTTGTTTCCCTACTCACCAATCCCCCAACTACTGACACCGTCGGCTAGACAACCATTTTTTCCACCATAGCCAGATTTCTTTTCTGACCCAAAATGGAACAACCCCACTTTGGCTCTGGACCCTTGGGTGCCTCCCCCACTCTCGGAGTCAAATCCCCTTTTAAATCTCCCTTCCTTGGACCCCTCTCCTGTGGGTATATAGTTCCTGGATCAAGGTTTCCCCCCTTCTTCTTTTCACCCAGATCTGGAGTAGGACATAACCCCTTTTCTTGGCGTACAACAGGAAGTTGGGATTATAGCCTCTAATTTGGACCCTTCAAATCTTAATGGCTGGGATAGCGTCTTGAGGGACTCCTTTGGTGTTCTCGGTACCCCTATAGCATACATTTCTTCTCCACCTAGTCTTGGTCACACGAAGCGCGGAAGGAACAAGTGTATATCAGTCACAACAATAGAATCAAATATTGTACTTGGTCAAGATATTACTATGGAAAAAGCCATAGACATAGCTGAAAAAACCCTTGTGGGAAAGTCCTACGGCCAACATTTTAGCTTCAAAACCCTACAATCTTGGGTCTCTGATACTTGGCAGGGATCACCCCCACAACTCATTCATTTATCAAAAAGGCGGTTTATGCTCAAATTTGCAAACCACAACCGTGCTGAAAAATCCCTTCTTAGTGGTTGGAGTATTGATTCTACCCTGGTACTTCTGAAAAAATGGGAACCCACCTTTGACACAGCCACTAAAAGATTGGGTACCATCCCCATTTGGGTCCACCTACCAGGTCTCCCTCCACAATATTGGTCAACAAAATGCTTCCAAGTGATTGGAAATGAACTAGGGTCATTCATAAAGGCAGATATGTCCTTCAAGGAAACATGAGAGATGGTTGTTTCTGAATTCGTTTCTCTCTCAATATTAGGAATGGACTACAAAAACAATTCAAGATGACAAATGGTGGTCACACACGCACTCAGCAGTTGGATTACAAAGGGATCCCCTTCTGTTGTAGACGTTTCCATGAACATCTGAACATTTTGAGGGATTGTAACCAAACTTTTCATGGTCAAAAATCAAACTCTCCTCCTACTCTAAATCAATTACGCCCTAGACCATTGGACGTCCACAGCACTAGTTCTTCACATTCTACAATGGATCGCTCCCATCACTCAAGAAAGAAAAAGTCAACTCTAGAGAGTAGACAGCCTACCTCTTCCACTAAAGCACATCTACAGGCTCCCCCCCGGAATGAAGTCAGTAAAATGGTTGTCCCCCTCACTAATCAACAACCACTCTTTCCTCTCCATACACTCATGGGTAAGCATCTTTCTTATCATGTCCCTTTTCCTATCAATAGTATTATTCACTCTTTTCATTTTTTGA